>VYZR01072623.1:4890-24980 GCA_013400675.1 Oxylabes madagascariensis | reverse complement strand
AAAAAAACCAGCCAACTCAAAACAGCTTTCAAACACTGCACACTAAATGCTCTGTTCCTTCTTTTCCCCTGGCTAAAACACCTACCTGCATGCAAGAAGCAATGCCCTTGTTTCATTGTGGGCATCCTGTGCCTCACTTGATGGGCAGGCTGGAAAAGCTTTTAGAGAAGGGCTCTGGCTCCCTTGTGCTGCTGGAATACCCAGGCTTGCAGCAAATCAAACCAGGATGGGTGAAACAATGGTGGATAGGTGTGAGAAAAGAGCAGTGGTGGCACAGACAGTGAGGTGGAGGGGTGGAGCTGGCCTGGAGGGAAGGCTGGGAAGGCAGGGAGGGTGTGAGGTCCTGCCAGGACGAGCTGCTCAGAGCAGTGGGAGCTGCAGCCTGTTCCCAGGAGAGCGGGCGCTGACTCCTCTCACTGCTCCTTCTTCCCACTTCTGGCTTTTGTGAAGCTCTAGAAATTGCAAGCGGGGGTGATTTAGCATGTCACTGCTGAACACGGGAGGCTTTGTGATAATTAGCTTACTGCTAATTAGGAATATCTTTGGGTATTTCTTTGCAGGAAAGCACTGATCCATTTATAACAAGTCATCACTTATGAAGCAATTATCTGAAATATGTTTTCCCCTTTCTATATAAAGAATTATCATCCTTTTTTTCTTTAATTTTTATATCAAAACATGTTGAATATGCCTGTCAAGGATGATAGGTAATGATTTGTAATTTAAATGTAGCAAATGTCTTGTGAAATGTCTCAATAAGTAATATTATTAGTTCAAAAAAAAACCAACCAAAAAAACAAAACCCCCAAACCAGAAAACGCCCTCAACATAAAAGCAAGCATGACTAACTCCCCAGAGCAAAAAAGGGACATTTTAGTTTTCTAAAACTGTGAGAAACTTTAGAAATTCAAAGACCTCTGTGTACATACATTTCCATGTAAAATGCCACAACACCTGGGGTGTTTTGCCTCGTGCTTTTTCACTGTTGATTTCCATGGCTGGCTGCGTGAACAGGTGATGCAGGTGACGCTGCTCTCTTCCTTGCTTTTGTATGAAGAATTGCTCTGGAGTGAAACCTGTGACCTTTAGGTGCCCAGCTTGTTTCATGCTATGGATGTTATGCTGTTAAACTGCAGATGTTTCATATGTAGCCAAAAGATAGAAATTGAGCTGGTCTCAAAGCTATTTCACATACAGTGAATAAAAATTAAGTGAACTCTTACAGTGAAGCAAAAAGCAATGGTTGAACCAGAACAGATTTTAAGCAACAGGCTCATGGTAGTGCAGAAAACTGAGATGTGTGAGCAGTGCCTGAGTCTTATTTATTCCCAGATATATTAGTTACAGTACTGATGTCCCACTTGCAGAGGTCTCTACTCCGCAAGCAGCATGGTGTGCAGGCACTGCTGCCTCCTTTCCTTGTGGGCTTCTCCAACCTGACTGCTTGTTCCGGCAGGTTCCTCTTTCCCCATCTGTTTGTGGGCTGCAGAGCACGACTCCCCCCCTCTCCAGGCTGTGTGAGCAGGGGGGAATGGGGTTTGCTGGGCTCACAGGGGTGTCTCGTGTGCTTCCAGCTCTGCGCTGGAAACTGCTCGCCGTGACTTGAAGGGAGGAAGCTAAATGCCAGCTTGTTTTCCAGACCTCTATCACAGTGATGATGGCAAGTTTGGCTGAATAAATTAAAAGACATAAAAGCTCAAAAGGGAGGAAATGTTATTTGTGTTTATATTGAAAAATACATACCCCTTTTTACAATATTTTCATGTCTCATTGAGTTCTCTTAAGTTTCCTTCCTAGAAACTGTATGATGTGCTACTCACTGTTCAAACTCAAAATGGGATTTTTATCATTGGCACTATCTGTTTAAAACATGTTTGTCGGTAAATTCCTCTTATTTCCCCTTTTCTACCCACCCCTGGGCTTAAATAGCTCATAAACGGCAATGAAATCAACAAAAATTGTTTGTTATTCAAATGAGACCTCTTTTTCCCACTGCAAATTCCTTTCTCCCCACAAACTGTTTTTTTAGCAATAACAGCTGCCTAAAGCTCTCTGATTTTTCTTCATAGGCAATCATTCTGGTCAAAAACAAACAAAAATAGGGAGCCTATTAAGCTAGGGCCTCTTTTGCATACACCTGCAATAATTATTTAGTTATGCATATCAAAATGAATAAGCTGTTGCACAACATAATTGGTTAATTTTGATTATGCAGGAGCTCATCTTGCTGCTTTGATCCAGGAAGCTCTTGCTTGTAGGCTGGGCAGTCAGTGATTAGAAATGGACAGGGTACTTCACAAATACAGGAGAGGTACCTGTGAGGCTGGGGAGGCTTTGCCATCTGTTCACAGATAACTTTTGGTACTTTCCCACCCGCTAACCACGTGCCTGTTGCTAGAGACCCCGAGATGTACTCAGTCAAGGGCTGGCACTCATGAAGTACAGTTTGCCTATGTGTGTGCATATTAAAAATATCTAGAAATCTTAATGTACATTAAAATAATTAACTAAGCCTTACTGTGACTTAGTGAGATATTATCAACATCATTTGGCAGATCACTGAAGGAGACATGGAAAGTTCAAGTGATTTGACCAACACTGACCTGCTCTTGCATCAGACTTGGTGCAACCATCTATGAGAGGGGGATTCTTGCAGGCAGCACTGAGGGGAGAGGGCAGAAGGACTGGCTGCTCTGCTTGCCTGGCCTCTGCAGTGGTGCTTTGAGGGATGGGATGTAGCACAGAGCTGGTGTTCCCAAAGGGAAGACCCTACTGATACCATGCTGTGTAACCTGCCTGGGCCCATGGTTGTCATCAGAAGTTGGAGTGTGGCACCAGGCGGCATAAGAGAGGTCCTCAGGTGGTAACTGCTGGTGGTGAAGGTGGGGAATGCCCAGTCTCCATGGGGATGTGGCTATGGGGAGGCTTTGTGCCACAGTCACAGGCAGGGGAGAGAGAATGGGTTTCACAGCAGCCAGTGACCCAGGCAGGGCACGAGTCACTATTGTCCAAAAGTTCTGAGAGTTTAAAGTGCCCTCTGGATGAGGAAATGCTTTCCCTTTCCTTTACTATGTGGCTGACAGATGCTCCTCACCCCAGTGCCTGCCCTTTGGAGCGATGTGGCTGCCCCAGCCCTGATGGGAGGACTCCCCTGAGCTCTCTCTGATTTGCCACATGGAAAGTCCACCAGTCTGAGCAAATGCAGCCACAAAACGGGCTCAAAACCCCTCAGGCTGAATTTCTATGAATTGGACTAAAGAAAACTGCAAAGAAATCTCCCTTTGGGACTACGGCACAGGCAGGAGAGCTGGCAGATGGAAACACAACTACGGGATGGGAACCTTTTAAATCAGCATGTCTGCCTGCATCTTTCTCCCCTGTATCTCCTGTAACCACTGTAATTGATTTCTTGGCAGTGGAAATCCTTTTGAACTCAAGTTCTTAACAAGCCAAAGGAGAGCACACTGTCAGGTTAGTGCTCTTAATTGACCAAACTCTCGTCTGGGTAGCTCTATACAGCAATGATTCAGATCTGGCCACAGAAGCAGCAGTATTACCAAGGTGTGGGATGGGGGGAGCCCCACCCCAAACAGAGCTGAGGCAGATGATGAAAAGGCAACCATACTAGAACAGACAGTGAAATTGGTGCCTATAGCTTGCTGTGCTTGACAGGTGAATAGTTTCCCCCCACAGACTTGCTTTCCTGGGACAGTTGTGTGATGCTGTTGGCTGGTCCAAGCATGTTGTGCTGAGGCCAATCTTCGGGCAAGATTTTGGTGCTGATGGACGGAGGAACAGATGACTCCTTTGTACCTGTGTGGGAGGGTTGGAGGCTTGGGTGGAACAGATGCTGAGCAGGGAGAGACGAAGTAAGTGGTTCTCTTTTCTATGCTCTTAAACCCTTTTCTCTTCCCTTGTTCTGTTGGAGTTTTTTTGTTGCTTATTTATTTGTTTCAGAAGAAGAGGAGGCTCCTTTGCTCTGTGGACAAATGACTTCAGCTGCACACAAACCCAGGGGCTTTTAGGTGTTCATTCCCAAGGCCTTGCAGTACTGTGAGATGTGGGGACAGGCAAACACATTCCTACAAAACACTGATTTCACCGGTATAGTGATATTATTTCTGTCTTTATATCCCCAGCCCCAATACATGTGAACTGGGACACATGGAAATCCTTTCCCCTGGACCCAAAGGGCATATTTTGGTTAGAAAGAAAGTGATGGCATTGCTGAACGGATAGAGAAAGGGAACTCTGACTTGCCATATGTTTTGTCTCAGCTGTGAGAAACAGGAGGCAGTTCTTTCAGTTTGGGTTAATCAGTAAGAAGAAAGCCATGCTCTGGTTGGCAGTGGCACGAGGGAGGGGCCTGGTTAATGAGAGAGGAGGATTTTTGATGACAACTCAGAAGGCAACGGCCAAGTCATGTCATCTTTTGTGCGCTGGTTATTAAAGCCACAGGCAGCAGTGGGGCAGGTCGTGAGCAGGATGAACAAAGTTTCAATCAGATGTTGCACCAGCTGCTCTTGAATGTGCACTGCAGAATTTGGGAAACAAGACCTGGGAGAGGGAGCTGAAATTCCCAGTGTGCATGCTGACCTCAGAGCAAAAGCGTCTCTACACAGTGCTTTGAGATTTCTCATTGACGTTTTGCACAGGCCTGGACCTTGTTATCACTCTCTTTGAGCTATTCTATATAAAGTACCTTGATCTATTTAAGAGATAGGTATTAGCATGATGTGGGCGGTTTTTTGTGTCCTCTAATCTTCTAATTCTGAAGTGGAAGATTTGAAGTGTAACGTGAGAAGTGGTGCTGCAGGAATTGCTCTCGTCCTGTATGAATTTACAGAAGTGAGTAGACCTGGATAGCTGAGCCCTGTGGGTTTCTCCAAGGGGGCTTTTAGGCTATCTGAGGTTTTCCCACTGCTCCCTTGTTGTAACCCCATGTTCACCGCATGGATAATGCAGTGAAAGTTAATGAAGTGAAACTTTTCTTGTAATTTTGATTGTTGCTTACCTGTAAAGTTTGACCTATTTTTTTCCTTGGTGTGGCTGGGGTGGGGTGTTTAAGACTCCAAAAATCTGTTGTAAAGGCGTGTAACAGGAGACAGGCTCTGTCCTGGGAAAGCAGAGCTGGCTGTGGGGCGTGAGGGATCACGAACAAATGATCCTTGGGCTTTGCTCCTGGGAGTTAGATGGGCTTTGCAGTTTTCCATGGAGATATGGTCGTTTTCCCTCTACCTCAGCTGGTCCTACCATTGCCACTGTTCCAGGAGTTGCCCTTACGTTTTCTTGAAGGGGCTGGCTGGTCTCCCTAATTGTCACGGAAGGGAAATGGCACAGCCCATGACTGCTGAAAGAAAAGGTCTCAGCTTGGGCAGTGGAGTTGTGTGGCGTGGGAAATGGAGCTCTCTGGCTTTATCCCTGCCAGCTGGCATCTTTCCCACTGCTCCTTTTCTCTTCAGTGCCACAAATCCATAAAGCGCACCAGCCTGTGCATTGTCCCATAGCCTCTAATGCTTGGCACGAACCCTCAAGCTGTAACCATGGCCTGGCGTGGCTGGAGGGTGCGAAACCACCTGGACACTGAAGGGCTTTGATGGAGCTCAGAGTCCCAATGCCAAATTCTTGTCCCCTGCTTGGTGGCCCTCTAGATTGATCGCAGCATGCAGGGAAGGGGCGGTGAGAGGACAAACAAGCCCAGTGTTTGTTCCAGAACTGTACAGAATAGGGCTGGAAGGGACCATGGGGGCCATCGAACTTTCTTGTGCATTAGGTTTGGCCTAAAGCACCAGATATATTTGAACTGAAACCCAGTCATGTTTGCATAGAAAGAAGCTTGATGAGAGCCATAATTTCATTGTCTGAAACTAGGCAGACACCCAGATCTACTTTGCTGAAAGAGACAAACTATTTTAAAAGATGTTTTTGGAAATCTAGGCAATCTTCTCAGTGCTGTGTGTGATGTCTCAGTGTAAATTCAAAAATCAATTACTTTCTTTTACACTAAACAATGATTAAGCTGTTCAAACCACTTGGCAAACAAACAGCTGCAGCATCCACAGAATGAGAACTTCTGGAAAGGACCATAGTGATTGCTTGGATACTTGTTTTTGATTAAATTAGAATACACATATATTTTCCCCTCCTCCTTCCCTCCAGTGCTGAGATGGGTTATGCAGGAAGCTCTGAACTTGTATTTTACATTCTTGTGCCTACCTCTGAACCCATCAAGTATAAATATTTGAAAGTTTGACTTCAACTGCTCCCAGTAGTTTCTAGATTCCCAGATGAAATGCTAAACTGCCTAGAAGAGGCTGAAGATGAAACAAACTCATCAGTAGCAAAGCAGGCCTGAAGATTACATATTTTGTTAATTGATAAAAGCACCACCTTTTCAGACCCTCCATAAAAGAAAGAATCTGCTTGTTAAAGCCCCAAATTATCTGGCCAGACTCTGTAGCCATAGCAATCAAAGGCAAATTGTCAAAGGCAAATGTTCTCCTTCTGTTTTCCTCTCCTCTCCAGGTGGCAAACTTCTCCTCAAAAAGTTTCTTATTTTTTTTCCTATGGGAACCTAGGAGGAAATTCTGGAAAACAGATAGAGGTTAATATTCTTGATTTGCAACAGAAAAACCGGGGGCAGAAATCAAGGTATTTAGCCCATGTAAGGCTGAGTAATCTGCAGGCAGCAAGGAGATGGTTTGTCAAGACATTGGGAAAGTAGCTCTTAATTCCTCATTGTTTGGCTTGTGTCTCTTTTCCTTGTGCAAGAACCCTGCATCCCTGCATAAATCAACTCCATCCTCTTTGTGGTGGATCGTTTTTGTGAGTGCCATGGTTATATTAATTTTGAACATGCAGTATGTTCTCACCCACAGGCTGAATCCATGCTAAGAGGCAGGGTCTGCTCTAGTCAGGGTATTTTGAAAGCCCTGTTGCTGCACATGATCGCCCTATAGAAGCGTTTGGGAGTTTTCTGTTGTTTCCATGATCCTGCTGGTCTGTGGCTGCATGGGATGTCCTGCAGTGGGTCACATAATGCTCTGCATCCAAAGGGGATGGCATCCCTGTGGGACTGGCTGCTTGGCACAGCCAGGGACCTGCACTGCACACACAACATTCCCCACTCACAGCTCCTGTTTGGGAGAAATTTCAGGATACCTTTGTGCCTTCTCTACTCTGGGGCTGGCTGGAGGATTGCCTGTCCTTCTGTGTAATTCAGAGCAACCTTTCTAGCTGAACACACCTGTGGTAGAGAACTGGGCCACTGTGGGAGACACAGACTCCATGCCACAGCTCAGCATAGCAGTGCCTGATGCCTGCAGAAGGCAAACATTGTCTGGTTGTGATGGTGTATAGCCCCCCAAAGCTTATTCTTTCTGTCAGCTCTTTTTTCCCTTCTGGATTTTAACTTTCTGCTGCTACTTAACTTTGTAAAATAATGAATGACAAAAAAATGTGTTCTTAGAAATTCATGCCTGAGGCTGGGGCTTTTTCTAAGTAGTTTTGGCTCTTCAGAGGGAAGCTACTACTAAGCAAAAATTACCATAATTAACTATAGTAAACTGCCTGCCATTTGATGTCTGAGACTTAAAAGCTTCTGTTGGGATCCAGACGGTTTCTAAAAACAAGGCCTCAGTGGCCTAATTAAAAAAGAAAGGAGAGAGAGGGGAGAGTAGGAAAGACTGGTGATAAATCTAAATAAATCACAATGAGCTGACAAGAGGAAAGGTAAGTTCAGCCTGACTTCTTCATCCAAAAATAAAGCCTGGGAAGTCTTGCTTTTCCATCATGCTTTTCCTCTGAAGCAAATGGTCCCCTGTTGCTCTGGATCCACTTCAGTGGAAAGGAATTTTGGATCCGTGTTTCTCAGAGCATTAAAATAGAGACATCCCCTTTAAGACTTCCAGTCTTGGGAAAACATATCAGATTTTGAGTAAGTTCACCCAGAGGCAGCAGCAGCCCTTGTGATGAATGTGGGCAGCACAAATATTTGTACAGCAATTAGCTGCGCAGTGCAGTGCTAATAACACAAATATGTTTTTAGTGATAGTGCTCATAACGATCTAAATTGGGGCTGTAAATACATTGATTTCCTGGGGAATGGGTATTCACACCAGCAGAAATCTCTCTGAGCTGGTAAGTTGTAATGCTGCTACTGACTCTGAGGTCAAGCAGGTTTCAAAGAATCACAGAATATGATGGAAGGTGCAGTGCTGGCCACACAGGGACACTTGCAGAGTTCAGACATGTTGCACCAGGGAAGGCTCTTCCCTTGCTCTTCTGCATGCTCAGACTGCTTCTCTGCCCAATCAAATGGGAAGAGTGAACCTGATTTTTATCATCTTGTGCTGGAAGGAGTTCATGTGGTCATGTTCATGGACAGTGACCTCTAGAAGTGACAGTGGTGGGCTCCTGTTGCATTCTAGATGCTTTCCAAGGGCTCTGACTGATGCAAGCAGTTTGTGTTGTGGTGTTGGAGGGTGTTTTCCTGTAAAAGCAGAGGTTTATGGGTCATATCCTGACTCACAGCATCACAGGGCAAAGCTCCTAAGGGGGTAGCACTGCCCAAAGGGGCAGTCAGGACACAGCTGCCCTTCTCAGCTTCTGCACCTTGCACCTGCAGGGTTTGCTGTGACCCCCACTTGTGAGGGGGAAGCTGACACAGGTGAGATGTGTCTTCCAGGCTGAGCTCTACCTGGAATGCCTCTCACAGCCTCCTTCAGCGCTGCTGCAAGCAGAGATTCCAGGAGATGCGGGGGGCATTCAGAACCTCACAACTTCTGGTGGAAACAAAATAAGGAGCAAAGAGAACTGCTTGAAGGAGTTTGCACTTCTGAAAGAATAATTAAACTTTGCCCTTGAGGAGAAGGGGCACTGAGTTGCAGCTGCCTACTCACTCGAATGAAGGTTAGTTACTTCCCTAAGCCTTTTAATGAAAGGGATTGAGCTCACCTTTCTCAAATCCCTGATGCAATGATGCTTTTCCTAACTGTCCCTTTTGGCATTTTGGGTGGTGGGAAAAGCAATTTATTTTCCTTCTGATGTTGACTCATCCCCAGTTGTATCTCTCTGATGTGCAAGCAAGCTTTTGAGTTTGGCTCCATGAATCCTGCTGTTCTCCCTACGTCCACAAATGAGGCTGTAACCATGGCAATCCTGTGCTGCTCAGACAAACCATCAGTGTGGAAGACTCTTGGCCTAACATCCCTAAAGGGAAAAGCAAAGCTTTCCTTGCTCTGAGAGCTCTAGGCAGAGAAGAAGGAAGGAGCCAAGAAGGGCTGCTGGCCACTGTTGGGTTGTGTTTGCAGGATCTAGGCCAGGCCTGATGGCAGCCCTGGTGGGTCAGAGCAGAGATCTGTGACAACACTGTGCTGTCACAGCACAACCACCTGTGCAGGGATAGGATGAGCAGAGAGTGATCTACTCTCTTCACTGCTGCTCTGTGCTTCTGGTGATCCCAGAGGCTTTCAGAGCCAGACATCGTGTCTCCTCCATTTATCTATGTGCTAAAAGTCCTGGGTCATGTTATGCCTTCTTTAAGGCTGCAAAAGTGCAGTGTGATTCCACTTATTAAAAAAGGGTCACCTTGGCAGTCCTTTCCCATGCTGTTACCATTACAGATGTCATAGCTGCATCCTGCCAAACTTCCTCAAGGCAAACTCCGAGCACAAATGAGAAAAGGCTACTCTTTTAGCCAGTAGAGCCTAGATAGATATCCAGCAACTAGAATAAACTAGACCAGTGAAAATATTTCTTCTATCCTGTGGACTTTAGGAGAGAAATCACCTATTTGTCTAATGTAAAGAAGTGTAATATGAGATGTGCCATATTTAATGGAGGGTTTAGCTCAGTAGTGCAGCTGAGCTGGTCCAGTGTCTTCCTGATCCTGAATTTTTTCACTTTCCATTTGTATATCTTTAGTGGTAGAGCTATTGTCAGCTTTGATTTTGGTTTTGCTTGTCAGCTCCTGCTGAGATGATTTAACTCACTAAGTTGGCACAAAAACAAACTTGGCCAAAAGTTTTCCCCCAGGATAGAATAAAGGAAGAATATTCTGTCAGATTACTGAGTTGAACTGGCTCTGTGGAGGGTCTGACACAAGGACACGGGAGGACAAGGACACGTGGCCAATAATCAGGTTGGGGGAACAAAGGAGGAGGGGTAGGAAGACTAGGACTAACTTTTTTGGAATTGAAAAAAGCTTTTTGAAGTAGTCTTGTGTGTGGCAAAAAGATGCCATTCGCTGTGATAGCTGGCATTGTGGGAGATTAATCCTGTCCACAGGTTTTCAGCCACAGTGTTTGGGTCACACAGACTGTGTTAGATGCAGTGCAAAAGCCCAGCATGAGGACAGTGCAGTTTCTTTCTGGGAAACGGATGGGCTTCGAGTTAGGAATGGTTTCTCTTTCTCCCAGAAAGCCTCTACAAGATTGTTTACATGATTCTGCCTTGAACCTAATTATTCAGCAGAAGCCCCACGTGGAGCTGCAGTGTATCCTAGCAAAAGCAGAGGCACTGCTGGGTAGACCTATTTTACCTCCCTAAACAGCATTAGACGTGTCAAAGAAAGCAGCTGTCTAAGCTACAGTTGTTACAAGCTGTTTTCCCACCTCCTACCTACCCTTTGAGATGATAATGTCTGCAAAACGCAGCGGTATATGTACAGTATTCATGTGCTATAAATTACAGCACTTACTGTGAAGTGCACTGTGGAGACAGAGCTCCCTTTTCTTGTTCTCTGTCTATTTGGGACATGTATTGCCTTTCTTGGTGGAAAGGCAGGGCAGCAGCTTACACCTGCAGCAGCAATTTCTCCCAGGAAATCAGACACAGGTTTAGATCCAGTTGCAAGTGACTTGATAGCTGGAGAAAGTACTTTGGGGTAGTGGTGGCAGCTACTGGAGGTTTGTGATGGCCCTGGATCCTGGAGATCCAGGTAGGTGTAGAGGAGGAAGAGATTCATTGTACTTGTTGGTAATCCTAGGGTGGTTTGGGCATTTTCCCCTGGTGACCTTGTTGTTGGAGGGAATTGGATACGGGGAAGGCCATGGCTCTTGCTTTCTCCTACCACCTGGTGGGGACTGAATAAATTTCTGTGGCTTTAAGTCTTGCAATAGTCCCAGGCTGCCCAGCATGTAAGGGACAGTGTCATGAGCCCTGACAGAGGTCTGTGTGTGGTCTTGCAGGTGAGAGCTCCTGTGGGCCTGTCCGTCAGGACCCAAACAGTGCAACCAGAGGTGGAAATGTGGTTACCACAGGCTCCATACGCAGGCAATGTTGGAAAAAGGCCGTACCTTCAGCACCTCCAGACTGAGCATCTGGATCTGAACAGCCCTCATGTGGCTGCTCAATAGAGCAGTGTCAGGAGTCCCTGCACATGCAGTGCTTACCCCGTGCCTTGCCTTAGAAGATCTGTTTTGTGCTTCATGCCAGAAAACGCCCAATTGCAGCACTAACACAACATAAACTGCAGGTTATTGATGTCAAGTGGCTGAAATGTCACCAAATTTGAAACTTCAGGAGCCAGGTGCTGGGCTGCCTTCTCCCCAACACTCTGCCAAAGCACCTGCTTCTGAGCACCAGTCCTTCCCTTCCTGAGCATTTCGTGCCAAAGGCCATGCTGTCTGCAGTTCCTGCAGCAGCTCCCTAAGGCACACAGTGTGTGTGGATATGTCCTGACATCTCTTCCTCCTCTTCTAGATTTATGCAAGTCCCTTCTCTCACCTTTTCTCATACTGTTTCTCCTTTCAGCAGCTGAAACAGCAGAGTGAGAGGTTTTTGAACTCTGACTGAACTGATGGGATCTTTTCGTAATACACCACATTTCCGCAATTAGTCGTGAGAGTTTTTTTAATCTAATTTTATTTATTTTTAACCAGCGCTGCTCCTAGATTTACTGAGCTGAATGCAATTGCTGAGCTTCATTATTCTGTTGCAATAGGTCTGCTGGCAAGTTTATTAAGCAATAAGGGATGAAAGGCAGCAAGTTTCTAGGTGGTTATAGAGTGTGTTGTGTAGCGTTGATAAGGCAGAGGGTTGAAGGCTCATAACTTCAATCACTAGAGGAAAACACCCTGGAGAGACAGGATCTTATTGGTATAATGACATGGAAGTGAGTCATGAAAAAGGAACTGCTATCAAAACTACCCATTCCTCTTTGCCTGGAGAAGCTGCTGCTCAGGAGAGATCATTTGCAGAATTGCTCTAATGTCACATCTATGGCCATCTTCCCCTCATAAGTTATGGGCCAGGTGTGAACTTGAAATGGAAATCCCCCAAGCCAGCTCCTCTCTATATCTGCTAGCTGGAGAGAGCTCCAGTTTTGTTGATGAAATTCATGCTGAGGGGCTTCCTCTCCCTGCAGAAACCCTGGAGCTTTCTGTGTGTGCAGGGGACTGGGCAGATATTGTGGAATCTGGCACGCTGCTGGTGGTGGCTCTGCCAGTGTGGCTTTGCCTTACCCTGTGCTGCTGCTCTTCTCCCCTGCCAAGACCCCATTGATGTCCTGCATCATTGTAAAGGAACATCATCATCCTTGGGCCTGGCTGTAGCTGCAGCGATACATTGTGCCTGGGGACGCTGCTTTCCCTAAGCAGCAGCTCATGGAATGCTGTCTCTCATCCTTGCTTAGCCTTACGTGCTGGTGTGAAAGCAAGCTTTCAGATTTTTCTCATGTGTCTGCTTTGTCACTGGGCCTCGCTGTGATGTTTGGCAAGTCATGTCACTGGTACCAGTTTCCCATCCTTACACACACCCTGTATATCTGGGCTGATCATACATCATAACATAATCCAGTAATTCCAGGGTGAATTTACAAATTTTTGGAGAATTAGAGATCCTTTAGAAATGCTAAGTGATAATATTGTCTCCCTGTGGAGGCTGTTAGGAATTGTAACATGACATCTGAGGGAGAACTACCATTATAGCAACACACAGAAGCCAGATGGGCAAGTGATCCACACAGCTTATGTCAAGAAAACAGGAAGCATCTGTCTCTGTGGGAAATGGAAGAAATAATTAATGGATCCATGTGCAGGCTGGGAGATTGATAGCTGTAATTTAGCAGTGGCTGTTCAGCACTTCTATCAGCAATGACAAAGTGGCCTGCAGTGTTACCTGTTTCTTAATCAATCTCTTGATCACAGTATGGAAGGGAGCTGGGTTTACCCTCTGGAGAGAGATCTTATAAAACCAAGCAGCAGTGAAATACAACCATATGGGATACCATATGTGAGGACAACATCTGCAGAGGGCTTCATCTTTTCTTTCTCATATTTTTCCACTTCTCATCTTATTGAATTGTAAAGGGTTATTATATTAATATGTAGATCAGCTTCGCAGCCATAGCTGAAAAGCCTGCTACTATGAATCAAACTCCTGTGGCAGGGAAACCTGAGCAGCAGAGTCCCATGCTGATGTCAGAGGACTAGAGGATTGCTGATTTAATGTTGCAGGGGATGCAGGCTGGTGGGGAGCTGTGCACTTTCTGATTCAATGTTGTGGGGCCACAAAGGTCGGTGTACATTTCTGGCATTACAGGGCACTGTAAAGTCAAAGTGCTCATCCTCATTTTGTAGTTCTCCATCAGCTGACTGGAATAGTCTGAGCCTTTTGTAGGTGGAGTGATGTGGCAAGGGTTAAAGTGCTCAAAAGCTTGTCTGTTGCCCAGCCCTACATCTAAAAAATTTAGTGTGAGAGATCACCTCTGACTGCTGGTGTTGCCAGGTCTATCCAACACCCTGCAGTGCCCCAGGCCACCTGCCGCGTGCTGCTTGCTCAGAAAACAGAGCTGTCAGGAGTTTTCTCCACCTGGGCTGTGGGAGGAAGCAGGACATGGCAGAGCTGGACATCAGAAATAAGGAGCTGCAGGCCTGTTCTTGATCCTGGTTCCCTGTGGCAGAGACCTCAGGGAGTTTCCAGTGATTCAAAGAGGAAGAGCAGGAAGATGAGAGGGCATCTCCAGAAGGGAAGAACCCAATGTCATGGGCACCAGTCCCTGGTCATCAGCTGGGGATATTTTATGCATAGATATTCATTGATATAAGTTCAAGGTAGTCCTGGAGGCTGACGGGTTCAGACACAACTTAAAAGCCTTGCCGAGGAGTAGCTGAACTAGAAGCAAGCATGGAGCCTCAGTCTCCAAAATGCAACACCTGTGCTGCAATCCTTAGAGCTGGCTTTGCATTGGGAGAAAATATTTAAACAATGTTCTCGGGTGACTGAGGGGGAGCTGGGTCTGTCCATCTATGATTCCTGATGTGGCAAGTGAGTTATATCTGACAGGTGTCATCAGGTTATATCCTTTTTTGTGCGTGTAAGTCAGCAAATGGAGGGCCTNCTTTCTCATATTTTTCCACTTCTCATCTTATTGAATTGTAAAGGGTTATTATATTAATATGTAGATCAGCTTCGCAGCCATAGCTGAAAAGCCTGCTACTATGAATCAAACTCCTGTGGCAGGGAAACCTGAGCAGCAGAGTCCCATGCTGATGTCAGAGGACTAGAGGATTGCTGATTTAATGTTGCAGGGGATGCAGGCTGGTGGGGAGCTGTGCACTTTCTGATTCAATGTTGTGGGGCCACAAAGGTCGGTGTACATTTCTGGCATTACAGGGCACTGTAAAGTCAAAGTGCTCATCCTCATTTTGTAGTTCTCCATCAGCTGACTGGAATAGTCTGAGCCTTTTGTAGGTGGAGTGATGTGGCAAGGGTTAAAGTGCTCAAAAGCTTGTCTGTTGCCCAGCCCTACATCTAAAAAATTTAGTGTGAGAGATCACCTCTGACTGCTGGTGTTGCCAGGTCTATCCAACACCCTGCAGTGCCCCAGGCCACCTGCCGCATGCTGCTTGCTCAGAAAACAGAGCTGTCAGGAGTTTTCTCCACCTGGGCTGTGGGAGGAAGCAGGACATGGCAGAGCTGGACATCAGAAATAAGGAGCTGCAGGCCTGTTCTTGATCCTGGTTCCCTGTGGCAGAGACCTCAGGGAGTTTCCAGTGATTCAAAGAGGAAGAGCAGGAAGATGAGAGGGCATCTCCAGAAGGGAAGAACCCAATGTCATGGGCACCAGTCCCTGGTCATCAGCTGGGGATATTTTATGCATAGATATTCATTGATATAAGTTCAAGGTAGTCCTGGAGGCTGACGGGTTCAGACACAACTTAAAAGCCTTGCCGAGGAGTAGCTGAACTAGAAGCAAGCATGGAGCCTCAGTCTCCAAAATGCAACACCTGTGCTGCAATCCTTAGAGCTGGCTTTGCATTGGGAGAAAATATTTAAACAATGTTCTCGGGTGACTGAGGGGGAGCTGGGTCTGTCCATCTATGATTCCTGATGTGGCAAGTGAGTTATATCTGACAGGTGTCATCAGGTTATATCCTTTTTTGTGCGTGTAAGTCAGCAAATGGAGGGCCTTGCCTTTCACCTGACATGGCCCCAATTTTGAAATCTAGTGTTGGAGAGAGACTTATTTTAAGGACAGAAAATTGTGGTTTACTGTTTTATAAGTCTGATTCTGTTTATAGCCTTTTTCTTGTTCTGTTCAACTTAGTGAAACAGATTTTCATCCAGAGTAAATAATGTAACTGTTCCCTCCAGTGGAACTGCGATGATTCACACCAGCTTGAGTTTGGTTCCACTAACCTTAGCTCCTCAATGCAATCAACTCTAACATAATTACACTCTCATACCCATGTTTCACGTCTTTGAGACTACTGCAGCAATTTTATATAACCTGGGATAAGTTCAAACCGGATAAAACTTCTTTAAGGTCACCCAGCTTCTGCTGGGGATGGAGAGGATTTGGATTTGATAAATCTTTATTTCCATAAGATTCAGAATTCCTGAATATGTAGGGTTTTTGGTAGCACAGTGGGTACCTGATGGCTCTTTGCTTCAGGAGCCCTGGTGGCAGGGGTGGCTTAGCGGGGTGCCCAGATGTTGGCAGCATTACTCCAGTGAGGAGCCCGTGGGGAGGGTTGGGGTGTTGCTCTCTGGCTGAGCTGCGCTGCAGACAGCCAAGGGGAAGGCAGGTTGGAAACAGCCCAGCACCTGCAGCTTTTCCTTTGGTGTAATGCTTGGGTGCTGTGGTTAAACTGTGAGGATTTCTGGGCAGGGGTTGTGCAGAGCCATGGACATTCACCCTGTGCCGAGCGGAGTAAGACAGCTGGAGCTGACAGGGGGTAATGGGGAGCCACAGGGCTGCCTGGGTGTTGACTTGTCCTGAGTCACTAGACAAGAAGGGATATGAAAGAAGGAGAGACTGAATTGACATTATGGCCGTGGATATTTCCTTGCCTTATTGTCCTTCATGGTGGTTTCTTCATCCACCTCAAGGTCCATCACACAGCCCTTTAACTGAATGCTCTCTCTCGCCACATTCTTTTCTTGATGGCTTTGTTGTACAGTGAGGATGTATCTTTCCATGGCTGCTGCAGTGACTCTGGCCAAGAGCCCATGCCATGGCCCTCTCACCTCCAGGAAGGATTAGAGTGAGCAAGAAAGGCAATGAGCCACAGTAAATTGAGACTGTGATGTGCTACAGAGCTCTCTTCTCTAAGAGCTGTGATGTGCTACAGAGCTCTCTTCCCTTCACTGAGGAAGGCAAAGTGGTTTGGTGATGGATTTCGTAGAAAGGGACACCTGAGAGCAACAGCTATTTGAGAAGAGAGGTGTGCTTTATGGAGAGATTATGTTTTTGTTTAAGCTTGCTTGGATGTCAAGATGACAGCTGTGTAGAGATTGTGTGGACAAATGAAGTGAAAGCTAGTGCTCAGCAAGAGCAATGCAAGCTTCCCAGGGGGTATGGGTTTGCAGAACTACATGAAATCAGATTTCAGAGATCAGCCATGCTGAAAAGGTATTGACTGAAGATAAAACGCAAGTACTTACCTGCTTGTTTTCTGCAGTGCTTTATTGCTCACTTTTGTTTGGTTTTGCACTAAGTAAAGGGATCTTTGTATTCTCTCTCAGACAGGTCTACCCTTTGCAGGCCTATAGAGGTCATCACTCTTTCCTTTTGCAGGAAAGGCTGAATTACACAGGAGAAGGCAAGGCTTTATCTTCTGAGTGGGCCAACAAACAACATTTTTCATGATTTGGCCATATCTGCTGTGGACTGATGTGACTCCCTTCATCTTTTAAAGGATTTTTTTCCCACATTTTCCACTATGGGGTGAGAGAAGAAATGAGGCTAAAGAAATGATGTGACCAAGTATTGCCTGCTGTGCTGTCCCTGGCAGTGTAGGGGAATCATCTGGTTCCTCAACCACATTCTTGACCATAGACAGATGCTGCAAAGGGAGATTTTTCTGTGGGGTACAGACTCTTCTGTGCCATGGAGGTTCTGAAGGTTTAGGTTGATTTAAATGAAAATCTAGAGGTCAGAAATTTTCCAAAGGACTCCAGGGTGATCTTCTGAGGAACCTTTCCTGTGTCATGAATGACCACAGGCATGTGGAGACTATGGCTGTTAGCCATGGACCACTAAGCTCGCAGAGGCTTAGATTGTGACATCTGCTGGTATCATTCCCATCTGGGAGAAGGCAAAGTGGTGGCTTGGAGTGGCATCAGCAAAATCCTGCCATTGGTGGCAAAGCTGGGGGGTGGCTCAAGCTCTTTTCATCCTCTCCCCTGTGCTACTTGGCTCTCCTTTCCCTGGGACCAAAAAAGTGCTTATGAGGACTGCACCACAGGGCAGAGTCTTGCTTTGTGTGGGGAGGGAGGGGAGAAGTCTCTGTGGCAGCCTGGACCATGAGACTTCTCCCATCAGGGTTGCTTCACAGAAAGAGCTACAGGGCGTTATGGGGATCCTATTAGACTGCTAATCCTTGACATGCTCACCTGGGAAGTGCAAGATCCAGCCCATGTTTCTGGATACTCTCTAAATCCCCTCAGAGCTGAGAAGAAGAGGGTCATGACTCCATTTCCCTTGAAGTCAAAGGAAAACTCCTGCTGACCCCAGTAATTACAGATCAGGTATTTCTTTGTTCTGTCCCTGCAATCAGGCATTCCATCTGTTTTTCCATAAAAAGCATCAACTACCTCAGAAAATCCTATCCCCACTCTTGGCAGTTGGGGTCATGCAGGACTCATTAAAGAAGGTAAATATAGGATGTGGGCATGCCTGGCAGTGACAGCTTTCTTGTGGTGCCAGCAGGCCCTCTGCCAGGTAATGCTGAGCTCCCGGTGAGAGCTTCTCAGAGCACCTTTGGGATGTGTACAGAAGAGTTCTGTGGTGAGATGAAATATTTAAAACCACTTTGGGTTGAGGCGAGGTGGGAGAGCAGCAGCCTCTTTAATCCGTGCACAGCTTTAAGACTGCATGTGAATCATTGATGAGGAGGGAAGAGTGGTTCTAAAGCTCTGGCAGGTCATTAAACCTGGTGATAGACTCATTAAACAGGGAGCTGCATGGAAAGCCCTGGACAAAAGTACTGGAGTATTTCACATCTATTGCCCTGTGGAGTGCCAGCACTTTCTACCTGTGACTTTCAGGGTACTGTTGCAGGGTATTTTACTAATAAAGGCAAATGTCTTAGGTCAGTGGATCGTGTTACGTAACAGAAAATGTGCAAAAAAGCTTTTTGATCTGTGAGGCAAAAACATAAGAAGACACAATAGTTGGAATTCAGGACTTGTGGTGTTTCTAAACATCCGATTGCATTGCATGGGGGATTGGGTAAATCACCACTGCCAAATCTTTTATCTGGGACTTAACTGGGCCGGGGAAGGTGGGGGAGGGTTGCAGTGTTAATGTTCCCATGGCTTCAGTGGGATTAGAAAATGACGCTTTGCCAAGTGGCGTCCTCAAATCCATGTGTGTTCACAGTTTCTGCTGGCCTCAGTGCCCACACCATAGTGCTGTTTGACCTCTACTGTACCTGCTGATCTGTGCCTCAGGCTTTCAGTGACCCACCTGCAAAGACTCTACACGCTGTTTGATGGGTTGGATCATTTTCTGGCCATGGCAATGACAAATGCTGTGTCATATGATCTCTTCAAATGGTTTGAATTTTGTTCTCTTTGGAGAGAATTTTGCTTTTCCGCAGAACTGTGGTGAAATGTTGGCCACAGATCTGAGTAAACCTGGACTTGCTTACAGGCCCTGTACTTCATTTCTGATTGTTAAGTACACAGACCTACATACTTGAATGTGTTGCCCTCTTGGCTTTGGGTAGGTTTGCAGGATTTGAACAACATCTCTGATTGCTGTACATTTACATAGCTGTGTTCCAAAGCACTGTGCAAATGTCACGCAGATGAGAGGATGTCTGCCTTCCTCAGGGGGATGGACATTGTCCCTCACCTGGCAAGCAATCAGCAAGTGACCTTTTCTGCAGAAAGCTGCAGCTGTCTGCCCTTGCTTCTGTGGCCCTCAGGAGTGGGAACAGCTGCAAAGGGAAAGAACATTCAAATCTGCAGTGGGGAGGAGGAGCAAGAGGTTAGCATAGTGGAGAATGATTCTGGATTGAGAGCTCTGAGTTCCTCTTCCCTCTGTCTCTTGGTTTGGAGGAGAATGAAAGGAGCTGGAGGCAGCTCAGAGGAAGGACTTGTCCGTCCTGGCATAGTATGGGGATTTCTCACTCAGATGAGGCCTTAAGGTAAGTCCATGGAGTGGTTGAAGCCATAGGTGGTGGCAGGGTGGTGAAAGAGCTCATTCTTCTTGCTGGGTGGGGTAGCTGCATCTTGGTGTTTATAGCTTCTTCTTAAAGTTATGTTGGGACATCTTACTTCTAAATCCAATTGCTTCTGGCAGTGTGGAGAGCTGGAGCTACTTAATATTGCTTAGGAATTCAGAAGAGGAAGTGGAAAATAATTAAATATGAAGTTCTGCTGCTGCTGCACATAAAGTTATCAAAGATGCTCTAGTTTTGTCCTCAACTAAACAGTAATTGAGTTGNTTGAACAAAGTGGCCTGCCGTGGACAGACAGAGACAAGAGCTCATCCTGGCCCAGGTGTGCTCTGTCTGGTGAATGTCACTCCCTCTCAAGTCAGTGGGGCTGCAGGGAATGGCCCATGTGGCTGTGCTGTCCTGGCCATCAGAAATCTGCATAGGCCTCTTGTTTCAGCGGGGCTGGACTACTGTGTA
>VYZR01072622.1:0-20141 GCA_013400675.1 Oxylabes madagascariensis | reverse complement strand
GGGTTTTTTTTTGTTTGTTTTCAATGTCCCCACTGCTCTGGCCTCTGCCCCTGCCAGGGCTGGGTGGTGGGAGCAGGAGGTGATTCCCTGACATTCCTGGGGTACCCCATCCCATGCTCTCAGACTGCACTGTAGGTGTGTAGGTGAAATCCCCAATTTGGAGAATGTGACATTGTAGCACCAGCCCATGTGATGCTGGAAATCAAAGGGTAGAGCTAATATTTTTAAAGAGATGACTAAAAAGATCTGTATATGTAAAAAAATGGAATGTCAAATTTAATCTTCTTTGCATTTGGGTCATTTTCCTCGTTTTCCTGGAGGTGAGCAAGGAACCCACTTTATTTTGTTTCTTTTGGTTTCCTTTCCCACCTGTTTGGACCAATAAGCCAATTCAGTCTGGAGGTGTTCTGGCTGTCTGTAACTAATCCTGTAATACTTTCCTGATATTCATATTGATGTTGAGCAGTTCTGTCAATAAAATCACTGCCTGTGAGCTGCATGGAAAACAGCACACAGGGAAAAAAAAAAAAAAAAAAAAAAAAAAGAAAAAACCCAGGTTTAATTCTTGCCAATATTTGTGATAAAATGAACATCTTCACTCAACTTTATTGGAATTTACTCAGGCATTTTGGTAATAGCAGCCTACTGGAGATTGCTTAAGGAGGGAACTCAAAGGACCTGTAATAAAACACAAAAAGATGGCTTGTGTATTCTTTGCTATCCGAGATCTGAGGTCCTGAAAGTGTCAGACACACAGTGTGCTCTAGACTGAGTTGAAATTCCAATATTAATTTAAGATTCTTCAACTCCTGGTCTTGCTTGATCCTGCATTATCCACCTTGATATTGGCAGGAGCTGTGGAGGATATCATGGATGTATTCAAACTAAATGCTAAAACCAGAGGTTACATTTTCTGTCCCCCTCATCCAGGCATGGACGAGAACGGGGTGTTTGCTGTCACACGTGGCTCATTTAGTTATTTGGTGGAGTCTGCATCTGTTCCACAATTCTCTGGAGTCAACAGGGAGCCTTTCCCATGAATTCACCGCCCTTTAAATTTGAGTACAGGCAGGCCAGGCCCCAGTTTATGAACTGGCTCTGTCTTTCCTGATCTAGTTCACCTTGAACTTATGGGAAACCTTTCACTGAGTAGAAGGAAAGTTGGATCAAACCCAGAGGAAAAACAGCAAGTGCTGCAGGAATGGGACAATGAAGCCCAATGGTTAAAGCACACAATTACTTTGCTCTGCCATTTACTTATCCTCACAGTAGGAAAACTGAAACACAAGTGTCCTTGGCTTTGGGAAAAACATCATTCTGTCTTTGAAACCAAACTGCTGTGGGCTGTGCACACACACAGCTATCACACTGTACATACAGTAGATAAGCTTCACATTTTGTAGACATTTAAACACAGTTGAAAATTCAAGGAGAGGTAACCAGACATTTACTGTTAGAGAAAAGCAGCTGCATGTCATAAATCAGCTCCACAAAAAAAACCCAAAAATCTGGCAGCAATATCATTTCACTAAAGCTTTTACTGCACATCTTTTGCATAATTTTCCTCCCCTCTCTTGTCCTCTACTCTTGCCTCTTTTTTTCACGTTGTTTTTTCTGAGCTCTGCTTTTTTTATCAACCCTCTCAGACTTTTTTGAAATCTCCCTCATTCTTACCAAACATCCTCAACATAGATAGACTTTAAAGTTTAAATTAGCTGAAATGAATGTCTGAGAGTGGGGCAGGGGAGCACAGCAGTGTCACACTGAGCACTGGCTCAGCATAGCCAGAGGAAAGTGTTCCCTGTGTCTGCCTGCACACACACACACAGATCCCTTTCTTTATCTCCACTCCAGCTCTGAGTGGGTAAATTTTTGCAACCCACCAAGCGTGAATATTCCCCTGCACCTCGAGCGTGGGAGTTCACCGAGCGATTGCACTTGATGGGAGATGTTTATATAAAACAGTGATTGCCCTGAGCAGCCAAGCCAGCCACAGCCTTCCTTCCCTTGCACTGCCACGGAGTTCTTCCCCTAACATCCTTTTGCTCTTTATCTTGTCATATGGAATATTTTACAGGGATTTCAGTAGGTCTTTTTCTTTTTTTTTTTTTTTTTTTTTAATTTCCTTTTTTTATTTAAGAGAAGCCCTTTTTATTTAATACTGAGCCCTTTTGAAGTCCTGCACCCACTGTCATTTTAAGTGATTCTCCTCCAAACCTGCACCTCCATTTTCTCCCTAAAATGCTGTGTCTATAACTGGGATAAAAGGAGGAGAGGGAGGATGCTCTGTGGCAAGCAGGGACTGTATTTGCAGCTCCTCAGCAGCAGGGCCCACATGGAGGCCAGGAGGTTAAAATCCTCCTTCTCAGTGGAGGTGGAGAAGAGGGAAGAGATGCTAATATGGCTTGATTTTCCCCTGGGAATAACCCACTGACTCCCTGTGGGCTGCAAGGCATGAACCCACCCTTCATGCAGACGGTTGTAAGCTTAAAGGACCCTGAGGTGCAATTTCCAGTGTAATTTGTGACTCATGTGGTGCCTTAAATATAAAGTGTGGATTAGCAGGGAAGGTTTCCAGCCTGGAGAAGGAGAAGTTTAGAGAGAAAGGAAAGGGGTTTTTTTTATAGGTTTGTAAAACAGCACGATTATTCTGTGAAATGGCTACTAAAAAGCTTCCAACCCAGTATGCTCTTCCTCATGGAATAAATGAAAAACCACAGCTGAGGAAGATAGAGTTAACTGACTGAAATTTAGCCAGGAAGTGAAATATTTGGGTTAATACTAAGGGCTGTGTTCTACTTGAGAAGTCAAGGCATCCTCTGAGTGAGGCTGAGGAACGCTGTTCCCAGGTTGTTGAGAGGTTTAGGAGCACCCAGGGGTATTTGCACTTGTAAGTCACCTTGGCCACCTCCAGGCAGTAAGTAACTCGCTGAGAAATGCTCAGAGTGGTGATATCAGCACAGTCCCAAACACGGAACCCTCTGCAGATGGAAATAATCCAGGTGGGAGACGTGTGAGTGAGGAGAAATCAGCCTCAGAGGTGCCCTGATCACCTGCAGGGCTTTGCAGTGGGATGGGGCCGGTGCCAGGGCTCAGCTGGGGAATGGCGAGCAGCAAAGTGCTGCTCCATAGTCCTTGTTCAGGCAAAGTTCTGGTTGGGAAGAAAGCACATGAGAAAATCAGGGGTTGCCCATGAACTGCAGAACCAGCTTAGGGCAAAGAATAAGTTGGGCTCTCTTCACAGAGGTTGTGTTTGCTGACAGGAGCGATAATGAGGCAGGAGTTAAAATAAAACAAACGAGGAAACAGAGAGGTTGCACAGTTTGCTTTATTAGAGCAATGAAATAACCACACCATATCAAAGCAGTTCCCTTTCCTTTTGTAACCGTGGAGCAGTCTGAGGCAGGCAATTACACCTCCTTTCCAGCTCAGAGAGGCACATCACCCTTTGCCACGAGTTGATTAATGTTAGCAGCAGCAGGAAGGCAAGTTCAGGGGTGTTTGCTTTCCTGGGAAATCACACCTCTGAGGAATCAGAAACACTCCGTCCTGGGGAGCAATTACCTCGCAGTAACCACTTGCTTGCTGTCCTCAGTGGCATAATTATGGGCGATTCTCAGCGTCTGGGATTGGAGCAAGCTTGAAAAGCAAAACTTGTGTTTCTCTGGGTGAAAGTCCCCTCTGATGGGCAGAAGGATGGGGCACCAGAGCATCCTCTGACCCCTCTGTGGGGCATTCCCAGGGGAAATGATGTGTAGGGGCTGGGGCTGAGCTGTCTGCTGGCGCTCAGAAGGTCTGGGGTTTGCAGGAGGAGGTTGCACAAGATGCTCTGATCCCGTTTCTCACTTTGTACTGAAACTTTGATATGCGTAGCTGGTAAAGCAGCTCTACAAATATCCAGTAATGTGAAATACTCAGAATTTCATGCTCTTTTTTAAAATATTGGTCCACACACTGTGTAGGCTCTGTCCCATTAATGATTTTGATGGTAGTGATTTGTCTGCAAAGCCTTGGGCATTTAACTCAGTGCAGTTCAGGATCCAGTAGCTGTTGAATGGTAAACTGGAAATATAAAGCCAGAAGTGTTTGAACTTCTGCATGGGCAGGTGGGAAGGGAGGAGGGAGCGTGCTCTTGGTTTGGTTTTGGTTCCTTGGTTCCGTGGTTTTGGGTCCTTGGGCAAGCACAGCTCTCCTATACATAATGCAGGTACAGATAGAGGTCAGCCATGACACAAAACAGTGAAATCTCAAAGGATTTTTCACTTTTACAGCCGGAGCCCGAGCATCCTTTTATTTATTCCTCAGAGCCATAGGTTTTATTCCTGTTACATGAACTTACGAACTGTAAGAACTGCAACATTTCATGAGGGAGAGAGAGGGAGGCACGGGGTGCAGAAATTCAAACTCGTAGCTACAAGTTGCAAGAGGGAGCCTGGGCCAAATGTGCTGAACAGGGAGTGCAAACACTGCGGTGCTTCCAGTGGTGTCAGTACAAAGTTCAGACAAATTCTGGCCTGGAGAGGAGAGATGTTGGATACCTGGTGCTCGTATGAGTTGCCTGTACTGCCCCGTGGCCCCTCAGCACATTCCTCTACCTGGCACAGCTCAAAAGGCATTTCAGGAACACCAGAGCTCGCAGAAGTCGTCTGAGCCTTTCTGGATCTCTTTGTATTTGCCTGTGTGGGGCAGGAGACACACTGAAAGGCAGGATTTGAGCCTCATTTCACTTACGAGGGGTCTTGATCCCACCAAGGAGCTGCAAGCCTCAGGGTCAAACAGAAAGGTGACATTTGGGACCTACCAAAGCCTGCAGCCAAGCTGACTTGTGCTTTTGGCAGAATGCTTTCTTGGGAAATGATTTTTTCCCAAAGAAGTCGTTGTCATGGGTGGAAAGAAGAGGAAGAAGGAGAAAGCAGAGTTCTGAGTCCGGCAGTGTCCAGGGTGAGCGGCCAGAGCTGCTGCTGGGATGTGGTGCTGATGGCTGGCTCGTTCCTGTGGAGTGCTGAGCACAAAACAGCTCCGAGGAAGGATTCAGTCTGTGCTGGACTGTCAAGGACACACTCAGTTCACTGGCTATATGTGTGCCCAAAGTTAAGCATGTGCTTAATGAGGCTCGAGCGCTTCGCTCAGGGCAGAGCTGAATCCTTAATAGCTCCATGTTTTTGCAGCTTTTGCTGGAAAACGGGGCTAGTATTTTCCTTCTTCCTGGGAGATTTTGAGGACAAACTTAGCAGCGTTCATGGTTCTGGTAATGATAGCAAGGAAACTCATGAATAAAAAGCAAGAAATTATGTATCAATACATCAGGCTCACAGTAATTACTTTTTCCAACCTATAAACCTATTGTGAACCCAGGAATTTCAATGGGCATATACATCACGTACAGTGAGAAGAAAAAAATCCAAAAAGCTGAAAGAAATTTGAGCTCTGCTATGGTTCTAATATGTTTAATGTTATTGTTCCATTAAATCCCTGGCCTTAATGACCCCATACATATTAAATAACATTCCCAGGGCTGAAGAAATGCTTCAGACTTCTAATTTTACACATATTTTTTCCTCCTGTGCTCTCAGACCTCAAGAAGTGTTGTATATTGAAAAACTTCTGTAGAAAATACTCGGCAGCCTTTTTCCTGAAGGCAGGCTGCAGGTAACTGGGCTCACGTGGAGCTCTGTTTGCTCTTGACAGTTTTTCAGAAATAATTTTTGCAGCTGTATCATTTTTCATGTTTGCAATTTGTGGCGAGCAGACAACGTACAGTGGAGCCTCAAAGGGATAAATCAAGGGGAAAGATGACAGATATCATGGGCTTGGCATGGCAAAAATGCTCACACCGCTTGCTTAAGAGCACAAAGGAATCTAGGCCATGCAGGGACAGAAAATATTCATGCTGATATGATTTCTTAATGAAGATGTCTCTAAAAAGACACAAAATATCACTGCAATACCTCACTAATGACGTCTCCTGCTTTTTTAATTGCTGTGAGGCTTTTTTCTCCCTGCTGTGACAACAGCATTGACCACATTAACATTGGCACTGGGAACTCTTTTGTTGTGCTGTCAAGTACCTTTTAATCTTTCAATTCCTGTGTGTCAAGTCAGGTTTCTATCTCAAGGATGAACCAAACCTTATTTCTGGGTCAAGATTTTTTATTTTTTTTTTTTTTAATTTGCAGAGTAAATTAGTGACAGGAGCTTCCCAGAGCTTGCCTTTCCTTTCATACCGTGACTCATTTATTTTTGTGTGCAAGCCCTGCTTGTTCTGGATGAGGGAAAAGCATTCCTACCCAACCAGCACTGCCACTTTGCTGCTGTGGCATCAGTGTTCATCTGTTCTCTTCATTCCCTCTTCCCACCAGCATCTCGAGGAGGGAGGCAGAGATGAGTTTGCAGCCAGAGTAACCTTTGCACCCCTGTAATTTCTGGGGATGTGCTGCTGCCTCCTGTGCAATCAGGGCTGCATGGATTGCAACCCTCCTGCTGAGCTCCCTGGGAAGGGGGAGGCTTCTCTAAATCAGGGTATGAAGTCCTGAGCTTCTGATTTTGGAAATACACACTTCAGTCCCCGCTGCTGGCCATAAAGCAGCCGTGTCACTGGTTACAGCAGAAGCAGCCCACTGCAGCAGTTGGAAAAGCATCTTTATTTCCCTTACCCCAGCCTCCAGGGGGGCTGCTTTTCCATAATAACTGAGATCAGCCCCATAATGTTGGAAAAACTCATCTTACCTCAAATGCTTTTTTAAACTTGTGTGCTTTCTGACACTATTCCTGCCTTTTAAATTTAAAGATTCCTTAAAGAAAGGCCAAAAATATTGCTGTAACACCTCACAAGCGTTTGAGAATAAGAATAAGAATAAGAATCACAACAGCCTGTGAATCTGAGCTGTGAGCAGGCTGAGAGCTCAGCACCCAGCACACCCCATCTCCTCACATTCCCAGGGGACAGGAAGGGGACCAGTGGCTGTCACACCAAAAAGCACGGGTGGGGAACTCATCCTGACAAATGTGCTTACACTAATAGAATTTTTTTTCCATTTGCTTTTCCCATGGTGGCAGTCAGCTACTTACTGGGCAGAGCTGGAAGTAATATTCTGAATTGCTGAGGGAAATTTTCCCAGTTGATCAAACTCTTATGTGTTTTGGGCTGATCAAAAATTCTCTTCATGTCTTATGCATTTGAAAGCACAAAAGAATGAATGAAAAAAGAGCTATTCTTCTGAGCTGGTAGACAATGAAATGATGATTGGTGAGATTATGCCTTGACTTTACTGTCAGCACAATGTCAGTAAAAGCAACAGTATAGAGAAGCTGCATTTTAAGATATTAATACCACTAAAAGAAACAGAAAAGCCCCCAAAAAGAGGAGAATGTCTGGGTGTATTATTATTTTTATAGTTTAGTGGAGAATAAAATGAATTTTTCATATTCTTGGATCATATTATTTGCCCTGATTATTCATCCCTTCATATCGTATCTGCTTGTGTAGGCAGGAGTGGCAACTCAATGTTTTGTTCAGGTGAAAATCTGCTTTTATATATATTTATATATTTATATATGTAGACATCTAGTGCCTGGGATGGCAGGAACCTTCCACTGGTGCTGCTCCTAGCAAGGGACTGACTTTTCACAACCNGCAACCCTCCTGCTGAGCTCCCTGGGAAGGGGGAGGCTTCTCTAAATCAGGGTATGAAGTCCTGAGCTTCTGATTTTGGAAATACACACTTCAGTCCCCGCTGCTGGCCATAAAGCAGCCGTGTCACTGGTTACAGCAGAAGCAGCCCACTGCAGCAGTTGGAAAAGCATCTTTATTTCCCTTACCCCAGCCTCCAGGGGGGCTGCTTTTCCATAATAACTGAGATCAGCCCCATAATGTTGGAAAAACTCATCTTACCTCAAATGCTTTTTTAAACTTGTGTGCTTTCTGACACTATTCCTGCCTTTTAAATTTAAAGATTCCTTAAAGAAAGGCCAAAAATATTGCTGTAACACCTCACAAGCGTTTGCAGGGTGCAGGGCAAATACAGGCAAATGTTACAAAGAATGATCCTCCTTGTCTGGTCACATCATGTCGAAACCACAGCAGGAAATGTTAGATATTGTTGTACGTGCTGGATTATACATTAAATAACTCTCTAGACATCCATCTGGAGCTGGGGAGCACTGGAGCTCGTCTCTCTGGTTTTGTAGGGCTTACCTGCTCTGTAACAGCATTTCATTTGCCTTTCTTTACAGCATTTCATTTGGCTTTCTAAATAATAATAACAACAANATGTGTTTTGGGCTGATCAAAAATTCTCTTCATGTCTTATGCATTTGAAAGCACAAAAGAATGAATGAAAAAAGAGCTATTCTTCTGAGCTGGTAGACAATGAAATGATGATTGGTGAGATTATGCCTTGACTTTACTGTCAGCACAATGTCAGTAAAAGCAACAGTATAGAGAAGCTGCATTTTAAGATATTAATACCACTAAAAGAAACAGAAAAGCCCCCAAAAAGAGGAGAATGTCTGGGTGTATTATTATTTTTATAGTTTAGTGGAGAATAAAATGAATTTTTCATATTCTTGGATCATATTATTTGCCCTGATTATTCATCCCTTCATATCGTATCTGCTTGTGTAGGCAGGAGTGGCAACTCAATGTTTTGTTCAGGTGAAAATCTGCTTTTATATATATTTATATATTTATATATGTAGACATCTAGTGCCTGGGATGGCAGGAACCTTCCACTGGTGCTGCTCCTAGCAAGGGACTGACTTTTCACAACCTTTTCACGAATGCCCTGACCTGTGTAGAGGAATTAGAGGTTGCTTCTTTGTCTTCTAGCAACAGTGTGGGTTTTAATGGCACAGCCTCAAATAGGCTTTCAGGGCTCTGGGTTGGTTGGATTTTTAATGCATTAAAAACAAATTCATTGTGTTTAGTAAAGAAGGGGCTTCTGAGCTGAGGAATCTGCAGTCTCAGGGTGTTAAGGCTTCGTTCCCAGGTCTTGGCTTGGGGATGCTCTTTTCAGGAATGGGAGCCAGTTGTTCTGGTGTGTTTGTCACATGTATCCCCCCTTGGAAAGGCACTCACATCAACTAACTGCAGCAGGTGTCTCTGGGGTGGTTTTGCCCTGATCATGGAATGAGGGGAAAGAGCCAGGCTGGAAATCAGCAGGGGAGGAAGGGCAGCACAGTAGGATGAGAGGGCTGGAGCTATGGGATCACAAAAGTACATTTGGAAGATCACGTTAGAGCAACGTCTGTCAAGAATGGTTTAGTTCTAGCTGATCTCACCCTGGGGCCAGGGAATGGGCTAGGTGACCTCCTGAGCCTCCTTTTGCTTTTCCACTGGCAACAGAAAGAAAACCCACCTCAGTGTGCTGTTTCCCTGTGGATTTTCTCTCCCTTTTACCCCCACTGTCCTTCTGTGCCAGGTAACAAGATATTTATGTGTACAAATGTGCTTTCAGAAGCGTATTGTTATTCTCTGCATAAGAAGTTTATGATTTATGTTAAGCTAACTGGTCCTTGAGCATGTGCTGTTGTCAAGCTCTCTCCGTCTGCTCAGGAGAAAAGCACTCGGGGGCTGGCACGCAAGAGCATGATCTGGGTATTTATCCTTTTGGCAGTTTGCTAATTATTCCTATTGCTATCACATCCCTAAGCAAATTTCTGTCTCTCTGCCACAGTAAATATTCTCTCATTTTTTCGAGCTGCAGAGCTGCTGCTTAAACTGGAGAAGCCTGAATATCCTGCAGGGGCCCATATTGTCATTTGGTTGATAGCAGTGAAACGGGCCAAACATCCTTTCTGTACCACTCAAATTGCATGTCTTTGCATTCCTGCGTTGGCCACTCATTTTCTGGCCCATATTCTGCTCTTGTAAACAGCTCCTATCGTCCCTGGGAGTGCTCTTTGTAGCACAATGCTTTGATAAAGCCAGAGCCATCAGCTGCCAAGGCTCCATAAGGAGTCAGAAATAGGCACCAGATATCTCTGCTGCTGTAGATGTAGCCACATTAGCAGTATCATTTCTCTTCCTAAGGACTTACTAAGCCATTAAAATGTATTATAAAATTAAATGGCGTTTTTTCCACCTGTTCTAACCGGCGCCAAGTGCATTGAAAACCCTCCCAGATGATACAACTCTGCATGCAAAATCTCAGTACCCTCCTAAGGACTGCAGCTGCCTCAGACACCTTTTTTTTTTTCCCATAGGCTGCCTCCTTCACTTAGAATAATAAGCTTTAGATGATCTCAGGGCACTGTAGATCCCCCTGCTGCACAATCCGATTTGACATTAAGTGTTGCATGGAGGGGAGGGAGGGAGAAAATCTTGCAAGCAGACACTGGACTTTCAGTCCGAGTTTTCCACTAGTACAAAGAAGAAGTTCATCGGTGAGGGCTTGGGAGATTTCATGCTTGTCCGTATTGGAAGAAAGGCTCTCTGGAATTGATGGAGCACCTGTGCTTCAGTGGCATGCTGGATCAAGGGGCTGCCTGTGAAGCTTCCAAATGCAAAAAATTCCCAAGTCCATTCCAGGCCATAAAGTCATTGAAACAGCAGCAAACTGTTGAGTGGCCACCTTTTAGTCTTGCATTAACTATCCTTTAAGTCTTGTATGGGCTGTATTTTATCATTTAGGTAACACTGTGTATGAGCTGCAACTGGGCTTCAGGACAGGTATTTAAACACCTTAAGTGCTCCACAGGAAGAGAGGAAAGCTGCTTTCCAAAGGAGAAGAATAGCAACCTATAGCTGTAGGTAGACCCAGTTAATCTCCTCTTATCTGTTCCAACAGCCAAATTATGCTTTTATCAGTGTTAGTCCTGTCCTTGCCAATGCAATTACAAAGCCTCACTGGTTTATATCTCTTAGTGAGTTTGCTGCTGCCCAGTTCCCCTGGCTGGGTCAGGCAGGGGCTCTGTCTGCAAAATGGCCTGACCCAAAGCAAACCTGCTCCCTGCTGCAGCAAAGCTCCTCGTTGTGCTCCCTAATCATCCCTAATCCCAGCGGCTGATTCCCCTGATTATGTGTCAGAACACGAGGGTAACCTATTTAAAAGGAGCTCTTTTCCAACCACCACATCCCCTCATTAGTGCAGGACGTGGGTCTGACACAAGAGGTGTCTCGGAGGCGTCCCTGGACTGCAGCATGGGAAGACAGCGTGTGTCTGTCAGGATAACACTTAGCTCACTTTGGGCTCCTTGCCCTATTTTCTAGCTTTCTGGCTGCTGTACAGATAATAGAACCCCTCCAGAGCAGAGGAAGTCTGGCACTGAGCAGATTCTTTCGAGTAATGCATGGCCCTGGTGGGTATTAATCCTGGTAGTTTAGGCAGGTGTATGCCAGTGATCCTGGAAGCTAAATACAGATTTCCATGGTAAAGGTTTAGTTTTTATAATACTGTTTTCTGAAATACCAGAGAGTCTGCAGAGCCTGTGGTGATTTGGTTCATGAACAGCAAAAAGAAAACTCCTGAGAATTTATTAATGTTGAGGCTGGGGGATCAAGTAATTGGAAAAAAAAAAATAAAAAAAGTTTACAGAAACATTGAAGAGAAGCTTCAGACTTTACAATTATTTCTGAACACGAATCACTATGTTGATTTATCCAAATACTACTGAACACCAAACCAGGTCCCAACCATAGCTAGAATGGAGCTGACTCACCAGATTTATTCATGACTGTTCATTTATCAGAGCAGCTTTCTCTCCTCGGTTTGTAAGCATGACTCACTTTTATAGCCACCAGATCAGATCACAGTTGCATCTTGTCTTGTGTCAACACAATCGTGTCCCTGTCCTGTTTAAAATGATTCTTTGCTTCCTGGGTTTTTTCTGAGTTGTGCCATGGTGGGAAAATCTTCATGGGCTTTGATTTCCCCTCAGTTCTTATTTCTTCCCTACACGTGTTAGCATGCTGATTTGTCTTTTCCTCATGCTGTAATTGGGCTGGTGCCACTGTGTAATTTTTAACTGTGTGCAGTATCAACAGACCTCCATCTGTCTCTCCTCCAGAGCTTCCCAGCCTGCCGGTACAAGTATCTGCCAAATCCTTCTCCAAAGAGAGGATCACCAGATTCCAACTGTTTGCAAAATAAGAGCCGCTGCCAGAAATCCTCTCCCACCGTCTGCAACCTGGGCAGAGCCTGTCCCTGCTGGGTGTGGGGTGGCACTGCTGGCCCTGAGGGGCTCACACTGGAATTCACTGTCCCCCAGAAGCGTGTGCTGCTGCAGAGGGCTCAGCACGTTGGTCTCTCTGCTCGAGTATCTCATTATAAGTGTCATTTTATTAGACAATAACCTTCAGTAACCATCAGGTGATAAAACCAAACTAACTGGTAGGTAGGGGTGGGGTTTTTCCCCCCTTTTAAAATGCAGCTCTGATTTAAAACATGCTGTGGGGTGGATCAGTTCCAGTGTTGTTTTAAAAGATAGTTTTACTTGACCTGGAAGGGTCTGGGAGTTCATTCCCCTTTCCCAGCCTGTCACTTAGGGGATGAAGACCAGTTACCATGATCTAAAGCTGGAGTAACTGATTGGACTTGCTGAGAGCAGTTTGATTTTCCACCTCTCTGTATTTTTACATCAGAATAGACCATTAGAAGAATTAGCAACAAACAGACTTAATTACATTGTGCACAGTTAAGAAAAAAATAAGGCAATTTTTAACACGATGAAATAAAATTATGTATCAATGCCGTTGGATAAAGTAAAAATTCTAGATTATGATGGAGTTGCCTTTGACATTTAAAGCCATTCTCATGTGAGCCTGTTAATGGCATTGGTTCAGAGCTCTGTTAGACTCTTGTGGCTTTATAAGTTCTGTTGTGAATCTTGGGCTAGGATCCACACACGTATTAGTGTTTGCTGGTGGTGTGGCAGCTTGCTCTGGCTGGGGAATTCCCAAGGAACCTCTTCAGGTACTGCTGCAGACGTCAAATTAAAAATAAATGTCTTCTTGAATAAAAAGCTGTCTAGTTAATGTCAGATTCATGGAACCAGGTTTCTGTTATGTCCGTGGAAGATTGGGAGTAAGTCAGCACAGAGGATATTTCAAGAGAGGGTTTCATGTTTGGATATGCTACATCTTAGTTCTGGAGAGCTCTGCAGAGTGGTATAAGGGATGTAAGGCATCTTGGGGGGTTGGTAAATCCTCCTTCCAGTCTATTTTCTGAATACCACGGTATTTTCAAGAGGCAGAGAAGTGGATACCATGTGTTGGACATGGGCATGGACCATGTGAAAAGTGACTGGAAAGTGGTTTTTGTAGAGGGAAGCAGCTTAAGCACTGAAGAAACTTGGGAGTTGTTTCATGATATGTCATCAGGTTCAAAAAATAGTGATATTTCCATTGTCTAGATGGCACTGTGGATTTGGTGTCCGTTTTTGAAGGGTTTAGGGCAGTCAATTTCATGATTTTCTTAGGAGGGTGTGCTACCACTTAATTATACATTATGACAGCAGAAAAATATGTACAAACAAGCCTGAGCCTGCAGGACAGCTGTACTTATTCCCTAGTGAAAAACATCCACAGCCATTGCTGGGGGTGGCAGGGAGCAGGGAACAGGGAAAGGGAGCATGGGCTGGGGCAGGGCTGTGCTTGCAAGGCTGAGACCCAGCCCTCAGCTAAGTCTGATTTTCTGGAGCAAGATTTTCTCATAAAGGAACAGCTGTGGGTTTTTTAAAGTGTCCGGGTGATAAAAAGCAGACGGCATTGATTAGCTAATTAGGAATATTTTCTGCACCTCATCAGCTGTGCTTGATGTGCGTAAAGTTTGTGAAATCTTGCAGTGAGGATTTGTTGGAGAAATCAACTCTTAAAATCTGGAGAGGAGGGAAGGTTACATACAAATATGTAATTTTATGTCCAGTAGAAATAGGTTAGTCTTGTTTTCTTTTAATTCGTATTCAGGGCTCATTCCTCCATTTTTGGGGGCAATATGCACAGTGAGGTTGCAGCTCTCCTAACTCTTGTCCTGACTGCTAAGTGCATTGTGTGATGTGCCAGAGGTTCTGCTCTCCCGTGTTCCTCTTTGTGGATGCACTCCTTGGCCTTCTGCATTTCTTATGGAGACAAAATACTGCTTCTTATTTTATGCCAGGTTTGCTTTTAGCTTGTGTCCTTGTGAGCCCTCTGTGGCCACAGCAGCTCCCTTGCAGGACTTTTGCCAGGTGTTGGCCCCCTCCATGGCCACTGCTGTGGCCAGTGCTGTTTGCCCAGAGCATCACTGGGGTGTTTAAGGCCACTCTGACCTTCAGTTCTGTTGGACACGAGACAAATACCTTGATGTTGTTCATCATTTAGGGCAAGATGGAGCACCTTCCCAAGATGTTCATATGTCTGAGAAAGGATATCAGGCTTTCAAACCCTGCTGGGTGCCCAGCAAAGTCTTCATGCAGCCAAAATCCACCAGACTTTGTTTCTCCAGCGGCTTGGAGAGCCCCGGGTGGGTTTGTGGGCAGACACCAGCTCTGCAGTCACAGGGGTGGGTGGACACAGCTTCAGATCCCCAACAAACCCAAAATTAGGACTTCAGTGGAGGTTTGAGCTCTGCACCAGCACCACCCCAAAGCCTCTCAGACACCAAGGTCCCCGTGCAGAAGCTGAACTTTAATTGCCAGCGGGCAGCACGGGTGACACATGAGCTGTCAGCTGGGCCACCTGTGACAGCGGGGAGGGAGAAAGAGCTTTGTTTTCCTCTTCTGGAGAGCTGTCCGCCCTTGCAGATGCTCTGCAGGCAGCTTTGCTGTGCTTATCTCCCTCTGGGGACTTCAAAACAGGTTGAGGTGGGACCCAAACGTTGCACTGATCAGCTGCTTGAGCTGTGCTCCTTCCAAAAGGACTGGAACTTGCCCGAAGTGAGACAAAGATTTGCTCCTCTCTTACACAGAGCTTTGTATTTTCCATGTACTGTGGTGTGGAAGCTTTAGCCTTCCTATTTCCAGCCTTCCTATCAGAATGACATTTTTTATTGGTTCTCAAGCTGAAGAAACAACGAATTCTGCATCCTCTCTCAAGCACAGTCTTGTTAATGTTCTTTGAAACATGACAAGTGTCGTGGCCGTCAAACTGCAATGATCCCATTCCTTCTGAAATGAGAAAAACATGTCACTTTTGGCTCTAAGTAATACAAAGGGAGAGGCATATTCTAGATGGGAGCTGCATGGCTGCCAAAGATGAAAGAAAAATGTTATTACTTTTGGAAATTTCATAATTACAGTTAATGATAATTTAATGAAATGACATTGTCTTCACCGCTATCGCTAATGAAATGTTTGAGAGTGATAAAACAGATCTTGTTAAATAGAGCGAGAGTTTTGAGTGGAACAGCTTTGTGACAGCACACTGCCTGCACAAATCTTGAATTCCCATTTTTTGTTAGAGTAGTTTAAAAAAGAGGATGAAATGAAGGCTGCATGGCAAATAATGCACAAATGAGGTATTTAAAGGTCTTCCATTAAGCAAACAATACTGAACTCCTGAACAGCGTGCTGATGAGTGAGCACTGCTCCTTAGGAATGCTAACCCTTCATTAAAACACTGCCCTTGTTTTCCTTTGCAGGCAAACCAGAGAACAAGAAACCCCACCTGACTTTTTTTACTTCTCAGACTATGAGAGACATAATGCAGAAATAGCAGCATTTCATCTGGACAGGCAAGTAGAACGGATTTGCATTAAAAGGGGAAATATTGTGATAAGTTGCTGCACTTGGCCATTCCTGTAACTGAATTATTTTTTAAAAGGGGAAAGTGGAACAAAGGTGAGCAAATGCCATGAATAAATGAAATGGAAGATGATGAAAGAGTAAGTTAATAATTAGGAAATTAGACTTATTCTGGGAATGAGAAACCTGGCAATAAGTAATTCTCAAAAAGAAAGAGAAGTTGTATTGAAGGGAAGCTAAGAAATTAAGTTTCCCCTCTGATCTTGAAGTGCAAATGGAGAGGACCCATCTCCCAGGGAAGTGTCACGTTGGGCTGGCTCACCCCAATTAGCTCCGGGGCACAGAGATCCAAAGGAGTCATGGGGAATGGTGTGAATATTCAGAGAGGGGTAATTGAGATGGAAGGGAGTCCTGGTTTCACAGCAAAAAGCTGGGACTGTCCCACATCAGGAGCACATTTAGGCCACAAGTCAGTGGGAAGGAGAGGGCAGTGGTGGTCATCTCATGCTCCTGTTGCTGAAAATGTCCCCTCTCCAGAGTTAGTGCAGGGGATGGTGGATACCCCAAGACTGCAGCCCATCCAGCCTGCCCAGATTAGGGGTGGGAATTACTAATTAGTGATTAACAGCATGTCTGGAAACAATGGCATTTCACTGAAGTGTCTTTCACACTGTGACAGGCCAAGAAACATCCTTTCAAAAGCACAAAGCTTTGGGGCCACAAATTATCTGGGGGTTTGTGTAGCATTGCTGCCTTCTGGGATGATGGCTGGGATATGGGAACCTCTCGGTGGGTGGCACAGGGTGGGTTTGCCAGTGAGAGCCAATCCTGATCAGATCCTTCAAGGATCTTCTCTCTTCTATTGTTGTTGACCTTGGGGTTGATCCCTTCTGCTTTTATATTTGATATTGCCGTTTTAAGCAGATGGTGCTGTGGAAAAAAACCATCAGCAGAGTTCCTACGGGGGTTTGTTAAATATCCACACACAAAGCAGGAAAAGCAGTTGCTACCCAATGTAGAAAACCTGAACAGCAGACAGTGGATATGAAAATCCTGCCTATGGGGAGACTGTATGGGGTCTGTGCTCTTTTACTGTATCTAATAGCAGTGCTTCACAGGGAGGTTTTTATGATCTATGAAGGCAGGGGAGTTTGGGGTAGGGAGAGGCTCTTCTCCCAGCCTCTGCCCGTGGGAAGATTTTTGGTCTCAGGGAGATTGTTTAGGTTGGTATAAGGGTATTAAAACAGAGAGGAGCAGAAGGAAATAAATCAAACACATACTAAGGCTGTCAGAAAAAGAATTACATGTTGTTTATGGAAGAAAGAGGCTGAAATCCCATTCCCCAAGTCACTTAAAAAAACTGGTGAGCAAAATGAGTGTCATAACAATCATGAAGTAAAAAAATAAATTTTTTGCTGTCTCTGGTTTTTGGAATCATATGTGTCTTCATTTTTATCATGGAACAATGCCCTCCATGCTTTTCTTGTATTTTACTCCATACTACATAGGCAACGCAGAGCTCATCGTATTCAGGACATATTTTGTAATATATTATATGAGGAATTATCCAGTTTTAAGTTGATGGGCTTTATACTCCTTAAAGACCACAGATAAATGTGCCTTCAGAGTGTAATGAAGCTTCCTAAAGCCTATAACCATCATTACATTTTAATCCTTTGCATAAACGATGTCCCTTCTCCCTCCTGCAGGATCCTGGATTTCCGGCGCGTGCCCCCGGTTGCAGGCAGGCTGGTTAACATGACGAGAGAAATACGAGATGTTACTCGTGACAAGAAGCTGTGGAGAACATTTTTCATCTCACCAGGTAGTCCTAGAAATAACACTCTCTTCTCTCTTTCCTGCTGAACACATACTTAAGGAAACGATGTGTAGATTGCTTAATTGCTCGGATATTTCTAATAAAACTGTCTTCTAGACCTTTGAATAAAAATAAATGTGGAGACATAGCTTACAAAGAAGACTTTATTGTTTTGAGTTGAGTGCCTTTTCCCCTTGACAAATTATCTGCAGAGAGAGGCTTTTATGTTCGCCAAAGCAATGTATTCAACAAATGTTTTATGTAGAACAATTTCTAAGGCAATTTTTTTCTCAGTTTACCCAGAACCTTATTACCGAGCCTATTAGTTATTCAGGGTTTGTTTTTTTTTCCCACTGCAATGTGATCTGTCACTTCTGTTGGTCAGGTGCATTTATTTCTGGGTTTGACTGGAGGAGCAAACCTAATTTCTCAGAGCAGTTCAGGTTTTATTACAACAGGAGTTTGGACAAAACATCAGGAAATAGATGTGTAATAAATATATCCTGCTTCCAGCTCAAATTCTCTGTTGGGCTAGAAGTGACCTGAATTGTTCCCGGTCCTCACTCTTGCATCGAGGGCTGACCCAGAAGCTGATACCATCTCTCTTCAGTTTTTCACAACATTTTGTGGACCTAGTCAAGAATGGAGCTCCACAGGGTGGGAATTTTACAAGCACAGGACAAAACCCTATCCTGCTCACCAGAATATACAACTGGGATAGGGAAAAATGGGCAAAAGGTGGGAAAAAGTGACAGCATCTCTGTTTAACATCTGGGATGCTGAGATGGAGAAATTAAAGCTCTGAGTTAAGGCACAGAAATAATGTTTAAATTTGTTCTTACATATAGAATTTATAGGTTATGGGTTCAATTTAAAGCACAGTGCCCTGCTCCAGTAGCTTAACTCGTATTGTTTCAGCTGTGTGCAAGGGTGCTTTGCTGAACTGAGGCTGTGACTTGTGTAAGAGGCAATCTGGAGCAGAAACCTCTGGAGATCTCTCCCTTGCTTTGTGTGTGATTGGCCAGAAGCTGTTTATCCCAGATCCCTAAAGCCGAGATCCAAAGACTTAATTACAGTTTCTCCCAATGTAACTGTAATTATTGCTGTTAGCTAGAAACCAGAGCCCTGGCAATGCCAAGCTTTTGCTCTTAAAATGTTTATCACACTTTTCTGATCCCCAATAAAGTCATTATTACGGCTGTTATTTTTAGCTTCGCATTTATGTTCAGCTCTGCAGGACACAGTTGAGCAGACAGTTATTTATTCCAGGAGCTTCACTTGTAAAATACATTACATAATTGCAGAAGGTTTCATTTTACCCAGTATTATGAGCACTCCAATTTTACATGCACAGTTATGGTGACAATACATGTTCACCAAACCTGATGGACACACATTTCTGCATTTGCCTGAGTTGCTTTCCCTTCCTCTTTGTGTCTCTATACTTTTTGGGGGTGTTTTTTTGGCTTGATTTTTGTAGGTAAATATGTGCAAAAAATGACAAAAAAAATCTTTTGACTGTGCACAGGGTGCTTTGGCTCACTTCAAACATAAGCCATTTTATTCCTATTTTAGCAAGTAATATGTGGATTAGTAGATTTGCTTGATTTTTAGTCTTCCTAGGTTGTACTTCAAGACTTAGGGGTGAACTTGAATGATTTCTGAGAATTACAAAACTGTTCTCAAGTACTGAGCAGCTTACAGCAGCCAGAGCAGGGCAATACAGAGTTAAGGCTGCCATTCAGATGAAGATCTTTATCTTGCCATTATGAAATTCCAAACATCCGGGCATAATCCTTTATTCAAATTTATTTAGAGGTCTCAGATAAATTCAATTAAAATATTTTATTAACTATGAATCAGGCTTTTCTGGAGAATGAAATGCTTAAGCAATTAATTTTTCTTTCCATTTTACATTTCCTGAATCAATATACTTTGGTTAAATCATGTTGGTTACTTGTCAAGAGTTCTTCCCTACAAGTCCCCAGTTTAATTAGTCAGGTTCTCATTAACATATGCCCAACCTCTGTCTTGTACTTCATACTGACCTTAAAAGGCAGACATTAATTAATGCTTAATGAAAAAATAACAAAGGTCCTAAATTAAGCTTTTAGAAACTACTTCCACAAGCCCAGCAGGCAGCTCAGGCAGCGGATTGAGGGCAGGGAAGGAGGAGAAGAGGGAGGTGCCAGGGTGAGACTCGTGGTCTGGAGGGTGAGGATGAAGAGGGAGCCTGGGGAAGGCTCAGGGGGGGCTGACTTGCCCCTCTGGTAGGTGGAGGGCAGCTAAGCCAGCTGGCTTGGAGGGAGAGCTGCCTCCAAAGGTGAGAAATTGAGGTCTGACGCCTTGGTACAGCACAAACCAGGCTGGGCACCAGCACAAGCCCAGAGAGGACCCTCTGGGACTCCCTTTCAGGTGGCTCTGTCGGTGCATCTCCGTCCCCAGCAGTGCTCAGTGACAATTAATGGGCATGGGAACACTATGGGAAATATCCCTCTCCGTGCACACATGCACAGCTCTTAAAATCAAATGGGAACTGAGTGGAATTGATTTTATAGGGAGATGTTCCCCTCGGGCTGGGAGCCCGTGGTGTGCACCCTCAGAGGCTGATTATTGATGGTACTCATCAATCCCAGGATCGTGGAATAAACTGAGTTGGAAGGAC
>VYZR01072615.1:1000-24146 GCA_013400675.1 Oxylabes madagascariensis | reverse complement strand
TTTTTTTTTTTTCTGGCAAGTATCTTTTACTTTCAGGAGCATTTGCCCTTTAAAGATTCTTCAAGTAAAAGTACTAATAATTTCATAAAAAATTACTGTCTTAATTTTGAACTGGAGAAGCTGAAGTGAGTACAAAGCTACAGTTCAGTCAAGAAATACAGGACAGTGGCACAAATAAGGGTTAGGGGGGGTTTGCTGAGGTTTTGCTTTGGTTTTTTTAAGTGGATAGTAGCTAATCCAGCTGTAAACAATAATTTACATGCATACATAAATATATTGAATTGGTAATTTACTTAATTTTTCTTTTCATTACTGGATATTGAAAGCAACATTTAACCTTTCTTTCCCTCTTTTAGACAAATAGAGGCGTACTTCTTACATCTACTTCTTACAGAAAATACAATATTTTTAAGAACAACACTGTGAAGTTTTAGGCTCCGTTCAAACAGCCACCTCATTTGCACTGAGCAGTGCCCACCTGGGCCCTATCCTGTATCTGCAGTAATTGGAATTACATTAAATCTCCTTTGCTCTGGGTTAGACTAAGCTGCCTTATCTCACATTTGCAGCAGACACAGTTCATGCACGGGCAGTCACCATGCTTCAGTGCCTGCCTGAAAGCTCATTCAGCTGCTGTGACCTGTCGTGGTTCTGAGTTCTCACTGCCAGCACGTCCCAGCACAGCAGAACCCATGTGCTTCACTGCTGGGGAGGGGGCAGGCCAAATTTCACCCAATCTCACTGGAGGCAGAGCATGAGGAGTTTGAAACAGCCACACCGAGTCAGTCAGACATGCTGACACAAGTGCCATTACCACTTCCAGTACAGGCCACCTGTGACAAAATTTATTTTACAAAAACGCTGCTTTAGAAATACTTTAAGGAGAGACACAAAATTCCAGTCAAAATCAGAGGATTGAAGAGAAAAAAGCATTAATGATAATCTGGCAAGCTCTGTCAACTAGTCTGCTGAACACTTTCAGTCACCAGTTCCATGGTTTTTCTGTGCTAGCAGCAAAACCTGGATGTCCCATTGAAACTCTGGAGATAACTCTCTTTTGATAGTGAATAGACACTTTCGACCCTAACATAATGGTGTGACAGCTGTATTATGACCATTGTTGATCGCTGACCTCCTGATATTTTGGGAAAACACAGGCTGATGCAAAAATTCTAGATTTGAGAGGTAACCTTCTCTGGATTTTTTCTTTTTTTATTTTGTTTCCCTTCCCTCCTTTTATAACCATAGTGGTCCAGATGACTGGTATAGGAGCAAGAGTGAAAATATTTTAGATATGATCCAAGTCTATGGTAAGTTGAATCAGTGATTAAAACCAATTCTTTGGGTAATTGAATGGGAAGAGAACAGCAGTATTTGGGAACATCACATGAAGAAGGAACAGCATTCTTCCATGGAATATACCGATCTTTTGCCTGGCTGAGTTTAGCAGTCTTAATGGGATCAAAACAACAATCTGCATTACCTGAGCTGTTCTCTCTCTTGCATGTCATCAGTATTTCTCCAAAGAGGGAGGTAATTTCATCTCCAAAAATCCTGCAGCAATTCTCAATGAGGAACTGTACCAGACTAGTAATCTGCAACAAAGCAATGGAAGAGAGATGTCAGAACTTTCATTATTCCCCTCAGGACAAGCTCACCATACAGATGAGGAACAGGAGCAAACTGTCATCCACAAAGGCAGCCAGGAACTACTCTCTCAGTCTCATGGGCCTGATAAATTGTCCCAGTATACATCCTTGTAAACACCTTTTCCAGTCTACTCTGTCCTGTTTGGAGGTCACCACACCCAGAGATCTTCTTGATGAGAGAAGCATTTTGTTGATACACTGGGCATTGCTTTATGACCTTTCTCCCCTTCTTCCAGGAAGATTATGAGAATGGATTGATGAATGTTGCTGGAGCCCTGATAAGAGGAAAAGTCATGATCTGAAAAAGTACTGAGTGTTCTCAGGTTTGTAACCAACAGCCCGGTTGAATGGGATGAAGGTTGGTTTGGTTTTCTGCTACACTGTAGTGTTTCTTACCTTTTTAATAAATTCACTTTCTATATCAGGAGTGGAGGAAACAGGAGGCCAGAGCAGGCTAGGTGCAATGCAGACAGCCAGATTAAAGGCATTCATCTGGTTCTCTTCAGATCGCATTTCTATCCCATGCAGAACTCCAAAGATGTAACGTAAGAGAACAACATTGGCTCTGGGGAGATGCTCTATTAACCTGAAAACAGATAAAAACAGAATTCTTCACATTAGTGACCACTTTCCATTGATACACACAAGTCAAGATAATGGAAATACAGAAACAGGGTAACATGGTCCACTAATTAAACCACGGAGGGTGTCAAAGAGATGTTCTTGTTCTTGTTAAAAAAAATATAATTGTAAATTGAATATTTGTGATTCTGCATTCTGGGATATACATTTATAGGAAAAGAATGTAAAGAATATAAATACCTTTGGATGCTTTTTATCTTCTCTTCATTATTTCCTTGATCCAGCACAGACACCCACTTATCACACAGCTGGGATGATAAAATACTGCCTGGGATGTTGCGAAGAAAATCCTTATCAAGAGAAAAGAAGAACAAAACATGTGAGCAGCTGTTCTGAGGCACGTGAGGGAGTAGGAATAACATACACAGATACAAGAGGATGTATCCATAGGACAGCACTCGCTGGCAAGTATATTTTTACACACAAACACCAAAACCAGAAGAAAATCATCTGAGATAGAGGCACTTTAGATTATGCTTAAAGTGAATATTTTCTGGCATTTGCCTACCCTTTCCTGTCAAAATAGAGGTATTTGAATGCTTCATCTGATATTGCTGAACTAAAAAATCTGCAGTGAGACCAGTTATTTTGATGTTGCATAATGTCTGTCTTTACTCATCACTTAACTTCAAGTGTAGTCCCTGTTTCTTCTCCTCACCTGACAAGCTCAAATACCTCCAGACCATAAGCACACCAAGGCATCCCCACCTTCCTTCCCCTCATCAATGGAGTACCTTAACTAGTCATTGATAGTCTTGCTATTCCTCTTTCCTAACACCTCAACCATGGGCATGGGAATTTGTTACAGTTTAGGAAGAAGGGCCAAATCCTAGCTTCCCAAAAAAGCTAGGGTGAGGGAAGCTATGATGCCTTTTTTGCACAAGGAACACTGGTTTTGACATACAAAATTGTAACGAAAGATAATGCATGGAAAAAATAATCCAAATATTTATGGCAACACTATAAACTCACTAGGATCTGCAGTGTAGCGTATACTGATGTGTAAGGAGACAGGTCTGTCAACACACCTTTTAGTATTTCATATGGAGAGATAAAGAGAGTAACAGGACCAGGCTGCAGCACAGAGCTCAGGAAAGCTGTTAGCAAAACAAGTTGGCTACTCCTCTTCCTCATCCCAATTCAGTGGTAGCCTCCTTTGTTGATCCTCACAAGGTTAATGTGCCAGCCCATTCTTGTTAATTCAGGCCACCAATTCCTCTTTGGGTCTGTCTCTGGAGAAAAGCTCTCCCTGGTTGTGCAAAGGATCTGTGCTGCTCCCACCCAAAAAGGGAGACAGGAACATTCTTCACATACCTTAAACAAAGATGCTGTCACAAATATGGATTCACGGGCCAGGTCCACTTCAGTGCCTGAATCAAGCTTCTCCTTTAGCTCTTTGAATGTTTTTGCACTTCCAGAGCGTCTGAAAATACCCTTGGTGGAAGGTCCTTCTTGGTAAAGGAGGGAAAGCATGTCCTAAAAAAATTAAAAAGGCAAAGAGGATTTCTCATAAATATATTTTATTGTCCAGTGCCACTAAAATGTAGCTTTGCCATTTTTGCCACAGCTGAAAACCTTTTAGTCCTAAAAAATATCAGAAATCAAACACAAGTCAAGGCTTACCCTCCAAACCGTGCCTAACTGCACAGCAAAGCTGTGATTTGGGGCTCTCACTTTGGAAAACATCCCCTCAGAAATACTGTTCTGCCACTGCTGAGCACGAACTTTCTGCATGACCTTTCTGCAACCCGTGCACTTTTCAGCCAAGTCATTTAAATATATAAATGCTGTGGTATGGAAAAAGGAGAGTGGTCTATCTAATTCAAAGCTTTGCATTTGACAGTGGCTTCAGCCAGACACTACTTTGCAAGAAGATACAAGACTCTCACTGCTCAGCATTGTAGTTAATATTATCAGCAACCACAGAGAGAATTCCGTATCAACTGTTGATGTCTGAAAAAAAAGAGATTTTTTTACCTAAACTAGAAAATGCTTTGTTTGTTAATATATACCTGCACTTCTACAGCAGATCAGTGTCAGGTTTTTACCCCCTTTGCTGCTTGTCAGTGGTATCAGACTGCAAGCAGCTCAGGGCTGTCAGCAGGACCAACTCTGAGGCAAGGTGCTCCCGCTTGGGAGGTCACTCCAAGGGGAATAAAGCTCAGCTTGTGGTTCCCCTGAAGCCAATGGGGCTGCATAGGATTAAACAAGTAGGCAGCTTATTTCAGAGAAGGCAAAACAAGCAGACTCCTGCCTAGCTTTTAAAGAAACAGGAGGGACTGATTTTTTCTGTTAAATAATAGAGGAAAACAAGGAGAAAAGGAAATGCTGCAACTTCTCCTGAGATAATACGTTCAAGATTTTTGCCACGTGCGTAGTTCTCTGCAGTCTCCTGTGGGCTGTATCTCAGACATGCAGGTCAACTCTTGCAGGCCTGCTTCAAGCAATGCAGAATTTGTCATGTTTATCTCTTTGAAAGGGGAAACAAGTGCAGTCTCTGGGATTACGTGTATGCACACAGTAGCCTGAGGACCAAGTTATCAAAAATGATCGCAAGAAAAGGGACACAGGGGGATCCTGGGACAGTGGTCCATCATCATTAAACTGAATTAGTGAACAGCAATGGATAAGGAATGGAGTCTGGGGACTTTCTTAGTCTGGGCTGTAAGGTAGGTTTTCCAGCCACACAGCAGTGCAAATAAGTCTAATGGAAGCTATTACTTTTGCTTTTATTTTTTAATGTTTCTTTGTCACTTTTCCAAGATCAAGAATTCATGTATGTGCAGAAGCTTTGGAGGAGCACCTTCATGGCAACAGGACTCATGTCAGCATTTTCATTCTCTTTGCAGGAATTTAGAGCTCTCCCACCAAAACAGGCTGAGTCCCACACCACAGGATGTTAGCACATGAACAAACCCTTTGAAAATACATTTAGAACAAAATACTCACAAGATAAAAATGGGAAGCCCCCATAAAACTAACAAACCAAGATGAAATTATATGAATGAAGCTATGGTGCAAGACAACTCAGTGTGGCAGTGGCTAAAAGAGAGCCCTTCAGCTGTGAAAACAAGCTGGAAGCTCTAAAGAAGTTATCCAGCCTGCCTGCAGCACTCACCTCTGATATTTTCTTTCTCTTGCAGGTAAATACCATTCAGTCCCCCAGTACTCTATTCTCTGGAGGTATTGCATGAATTCAGAAGTAACTTGTATTTGGTGGCATAAACACAATGTTTAAAATTCAAAGCACGAAGTCTACCAAGCTGTGATTCTATGCTTAGTAACTCTGGGGATTTTTTCAAATAAAAATTTACTAATATTTATGTTTTGGAGAAATTTCAGAAATGTAACATTGGCTCATCTCTTAAACAGAGAGAAGGAGGAATCAGGTGATCATAGTCATACAGTGTCCATCTCTGGAGGGCTTATTTAAATAACCTAAATAATGAAAATGCAAACTTCTCCTTCAAAAGAAAACACTATTAAAAGACCTGAAAAACCCTGGTATGATCCACTATTCAGGCCGTGTTAAAGCAGCATATCAAGCACCAGCTAAGGAGACAAAACATCTCTTCCTGTCAACTGGTGTGACCCCACTGATTGCAGTGGGGTTCTGGCAATTTCTTCCAGCCAGAAGTCAGGCTGTTAGGATGGAGGGCCCAATCCTGCAGGGCTCATTGCCACGAAGCAAATACTTCATCTGCTGTACTGACAACAAGGCCCTCCAATCACCAAAAATGCCACATACATACCTTAATTATGCCTAGGAATGGGCTCTAGGACAACCTTTTTCATGGTCCTAGGCTGGTTTTGAGAGCCCCACAGCGCCAGAGATGCCTCAAGACAGGATGAAAAGATGCTACTGTAGCCTCCACATTTCCACCAATTTTTTGCAGTGGTGCTGTCAGACCAAAAATGAGGACTCAAGAGTGCTTGCCTGCCCTGGAATGACTTCAAGAAAGGCTCTGAAATTGCCTAGTTATGGGCAGGTGGCATTTTTATGCATGCGTGGGCTGCCTATATGGGACAGTAGATGAGACATTTATGGATGTGGGGATTTTACAGAGATCTTGGGACTGGTTTAAAAAGTATGTGTGAATGTGGCATTTATTTACACTGTGTAAGTGAGGATTAGGAAACCAGCCTCATAGCATGGGCTGTAAAAGAGAAATAGCCCAGAGCAGCAGACTGATCACATACATTTCTCAAGCTGTTATTAACTGGGCCTGAACACAGTATATGTTAAAAACCAAAGTTCTTGCCGGGAACCACAAATGAGGTTTCCCTATGGAAACTTTTCTGGTTTCTTTGCTTGGGTGCTTTCAATGTCCCATTTACAAACATGTCCTCATTTACTACACAGAGAAATTCCACCACTCTAAGACCCAACCCTGAGCCTGGGACTCACCAAGAGGGGTTTGGGCAGGTTGTCATCCTCACAGATGGTTGTTAGTAAGAGGCCAAAGAGCTTCCCAGGAGCAGCAGATGTTGAGGAGAGGGGTGCATTGTCCAAGTGAGTGCCTGGGCCACGCCAAAAAGCCCAATTTATGATAGATCTTTTCCTTTTAAATGACTTTTGGCTTAAGTCTGGGGAAAGAGAAAGGTGTTTATTACAAGAAATGCATTTCAATTCTAGTTCCAGTGTTTGGGTTTTGGTGGTTGCTATGGTTTCAAAGGAAAAAATGTCATGAACTCAACCAACTCCTTGCATCCAGCTAAGCCTAATCCACCATGTACATACCTGTGTGTGTGTGTGTGTGTGTGTGTGTGTGTGTGTAGAATGTGTTGCCTTACTCATGCCCTGAAGAGGATCACCAGGATCTGCCCTGCACTGCTGGAGCAGTGTCAGCACTCTCCACCAAGTGCAGGGTGGCAAACCTCAGCCTGCTGACTTCACACAGAACTGCATTCTGCTAAATAACTCATTTTCCACCCACAGGTGCAAATCCACTGCCCTCGCCTCAGCATGCTGTCCAGGGCCATCCTGGCTCTCCTGACAATGTGGGAGACCCTCCCCACAAGGAACACCAGAGAATCAACTAATGGGGTGAGGCATTTTCAGACCAGGAAAAGCCACTGCCTTTGCTCTCTCCTCTGCAATGCAGGAGTATCGTCAGTGTCCTCACTCCAAGCACTTGCCAACCATGGCCCAGGGACGATGCCTGCCCTTTAATCAATGCCTTCCAGATGGCATTTCAGCATGCTGCCAGCACACTGATGGGCTCTGCTGCTGTCATGGAGGCCAGAACCAAGGCTTGCAGAATTAAGGATTGTGGTACAATACCAGATTTTTCTCTACAATACTTTATTCTCTCCTATACTTTATTAGAATTGGGTTTTCACTCAAAGAGTGATTTTCATTATACGTCATTCCATTCCAGATCATGCTCCCTGAGGGAATGGGTGGAAGTCTTTTCATTAGATGCTTACAGGATGAAAAGTTACAGCTTAACTCAAAATGTGAACATATGAATGTGAAAGCCTGAAGAAAAATGCCTTTCATAAAAAATAATTAGGATATACATTTTAAGCAGTCCAAAGTCTCAAGAAATGTAAGTCTGGCAGTGTCTAAGGCTTTACTTGACACATCATGTTTTGGGAGAACCTAACTGACCTACAACTTTCAAAAGTATATTTTTTTCCTTCAGATGAGCTAGATATTAGCACCTGAATAAGGTTTGCTTCACAAACTAAGGTTTGCCAGCATTCTACTGACACAATGGCAAATACATACTGGTGTTTTTTTCTGTAAACCCAGTAGATCTCAGTGGAAGCAAAAATTAAGATGCTGTTTTGGAGAACAAGGAATAGCAGAAGAGAATAAAAAAAAGTCTTAAAATTAGGAACTCTTCTCAGTCTCCTACTGATTGTTCCCCTCCTAACAGCCATGTTTCAAACTGAGAATGTGAACAAGGGGTAATTGCAACTAACTGCAGCTCTCTCCTGGGACAGGAAAGAAATCTTAGCCAGTGTTCTTCAGCATATCAGGGCAGAAACCAACAACTGATGTGTGGCAATGAAATGCCCTGTCACTCAAAAACTAACATTCACTGAAAAACAGGAAAACTCATCCTTTTCATACTCCCTTTTTAAGGGTGTTGAGGAGTCTTAAGCTGAAGAGGAGATGAGAAGGGGTGGATGTACACTTTCTTTCCTTGAACCTGTGCAAAGTTATAATACTAGGAGAAGGCCAGACTCCTCTCAGCCAAGACAGATGCCAATTAATGCTCTGCAGAAGGACTTCCACACAAAAACCTCATGGCCTTGCTCTGGTGGATTATTCTAAGACAGAATCAGAAAAAAGTAATACCAGTTTGTTGGAAAATTTTGGTCAGAGCTCACAGGAGCCACCTCTTCTGCTCATATTTTACATGAAGGGAATGTCTCTTCATAGTTAGCGTCCTAGCCATGGAGGCATTTCCTCTCTTTGAAACTAATCAGAAACTTGTAAATAAATCTTCAACTCTATTTAATAACGTGCTCATGAGCATATTTTAATGGCTATGTTTAACTGGTAGGTGACCATTCCTATTACATGCTGAAAGCATGAGGCAGCAGAGGCAACAGAATCACTCCATTTCTTCCACACAGAAAATTCTCCTGTACTTTTTTAACCATCCTGCCAGGACAGCTGATGCAATTACAGCACCACATTGGGTGTCCACACAGCTACTTACTCGCCATGAGGGCCAGCTGTCAGTCATGCCAGCCTGTCAGCACCTGCACTGCTGTCTAACCGTGGTGCACACTGGTGGAGCTGGGCAGCTGCTCCTTGCTGCCTCCAGAAGGGACAGCATGTCCAGCACAGTGGCATCCTGCTGCAGGGAAGCGATGGGAGGGAGGACAGCACAGCATGTGGCAGTGAAGTGTGCGGTTACAGATACTGCTCTCTGTAAATCCACCCTGTATGTGGCAGTGTGCCCAGTGGTACCCAACACATATTTTGGCTTGCTGATTTGAAGATCAAAACCCAGATTACAGCTTTGGCTGCCATGCAGGTAATTTTTGCCATTTTCCAAACCCAAAACAGTTAGGAAAAGCACAAGGAGCAGCGCTGTATGTGAGATAACCTGCTTTGCAAGCAGTGACACCTATACATCACTTTAACAGGTTTTGTCTGATGAAAGAGGGAAAGGTGAATGGACTAAAAGTCTCTTTCTCCCATTCAGAGCAGTCTCTGTGCATGACCTGCAGGCTGCCCCAGGCTTCTCCTGCCCCAAGCCAGGCTCACTCCACTCCTGCAGCCTGCACAGCACCGATGATAACACATCTGCATAACCCAGGCTCACTCCACTCCTGCAGCCTGCACAGCACCGATGATAACACATCTGCATTAGAACTCTACAGGCCTGATTTGCATTTCTATTTTCTTTTGCCAGTCAACATCAGCTGCCAAAGCAGGGCCTGTAAACCTAATTACACCCCTTTGCTAGATTGCCTCATTCTTAAAATATGCCATGAGGTAATATATGATACAAATTACTGGGAAGGGGGTGGATGAACGCATGTGGAAAGGAAATTAATTTATATAAAATGTAATCAATTTCCAGAATAATTTGCAATGGACTCTGGTATAGCTTCAGTGTACTTAATTTCTAAAAACATTACAAATGGATTCTATTCATATTCATATATTGTGGGAGATCATAGGTATTGGGGAGTGCCCAAGATAACAGCGTGGATGTTATTTTTTCTATGATGTGGTTATTAATGGTGAAGTAGGGCAGAGTTCCTAATTGAGCTGAGTATGCTAGTGCATTAAGAACAACAAAAACACACCATGGGATGTATCCTTGCCCCAAGTCTAGTTCCCCGATCCTGTCACTATCTCCTTATTTGTTTTCTCATGAGCAGAGCACAGTCATTGTGTCGATGACAACAGGGTGCAAAGCAGAGACCAGGTGCTCGTTTTTCCAGCATCAAGAGCAAAGGCAGAAGAAAATATTACTTTATTTTACTCAAAGAGCACTGAAATAAAGTTCTATTTGCTCACCTCATCTAGGTACCCAAGTGTCTGCCTGGACTTTGCCAGTTGAGGGTCCCAGTGAGGTAGGTGTGTAGTCCTAAGTACCTTCTTGAGATGAAGGATGCTGCCAAATGTTGCATGGGAATTCTGTGCCAAAGTCAAGCCTTGACTCTTGAACCGTGAAACTACCCCGCCTTGTTACAGAGCACAGCAAAGGCTGCAGAGAGAAGCTCAGCTAATAGACTCACAAAAATTGCAGGGGAGAGATTCTGTCTTTCTTTTACTGATTTTAGAACAATCACTTGACAGGCAGCTTGTCAAAATGTAACTTACAAAGATGACACATACACAACAGCACACTCAGATCAGTGAGAGCTACACTCCAAAATCCCCCGAGCAGCTGGAAGATACACCTGCACCCTCCTCTGCGCTTCCCCCCGCGCCCCCAGCCCGGCACATTTGCCTTCTGTAGCAGAGCCAGGTGGCCAGGCTGCGGGGAGAGATGCCGGGGTGAGAGGACAACGTACCGTTCAGCTGCTGGCACACGGCCACCTGGCTGGGCTTCAGCACAAACTGGCACTGCAGCTCCTGGGGCAGCTGCTCCGTCAAGAAAGGGCCCTGAAGCTGCCTGGGGCAGGCACAGGGCTTTGATCCGTGGGGCATAGCGTCACGAATGTGGCTCATTTTAATTCCAAAGGGATATTCATGTCCTGTTCAAAGAGAAATCGTAATAATCTCTGTTGGATTGACTGCAGACTTGCAAAACTCCATCTGCCCTGGAGGAAAAGCAGATTTTGCTTGCTGGCCTGCAGCACTTTCTCAGTAATCTAGGAATTGTTGCTTTTTTCCGTATTTGCACGGGCATAAATCATACACTGGCAGATAGGGAGTTACTGTGTTTGGTGTAGTTAAACAGATGTAAAAGTAAAATCAGATCTATTACAGCTGTATCACATAAAAGCCAGTCAGAAAAACATAAAAGTGACTATTTCTGAAATCAGTGTTTATTCTTTCGACTGCTTTTATTGGGCACTGAAAGTTCAGGTACTGCTTGCTCGTATCATTCTGGAGAGAAATGAGCTTTTCGGATCAGTCACGTCAAATTTTTGCTGAGCATGCAAATCCAAAAAATTCCAGTGTGGAAGTGATCTTCCCTCCCTTATCATGTTAAGTCCAACAGCCATCAGCTCAGTCAAATGAGACACAATTATGGTTCCTGTCTGAGGCCGAAACAGGAAGGAAACGTTAATCACAGAGCTGATGCAAATGAGCTATGCTTGGCTTTAACCAGCATCTTTGGGGACTACACAGAGGCAATTCATTTCTGGAGGAGCTTTCACAAATGCCACCGGAAAGATGCTTTTCAGGCTTGTCTAAAGACCTGGTGGATTAAGTATATTAAATTTGGATGCAATGCTAAGATGTTTTAGTTAGCTTGCAGTTGAACACTAAGAGAGTGGAAGAGATTTTAATTGAGGTTATAGGTAGTATGAAGCTATGGCACAGTCAAACTCTGCTTCTGATGTGCACCTATGATAAAAGTTGGGCTTATCTAATAAACCTTTGCATAAATATCAAGAACAGCATCACTTTCATGTCAGATTTTTCTTTTCCAAGAATTGCAGCTTGAATTTGCAGTGAGAGTCAGCCAATTAGAAAGGCCTTTCCCATTTCTGAATGCTCTGGTTCTATGTTTAAAGCCATGGATGTGATTTGATCTGAAGAAGATACACAACAATGGTCAGAAACCCAAAGTCTGGTATGTTTCAAGGGTAAAACAAATTGCACTCTCTATAAGGTGCACAAGTTAGACATTTTATAAATATTAATGCTGTCTGACTCCAGTGAAGCATTTGTAGCTAAGGATGCTTTGAGAAGGAATGCTAAGATTTACTGTGATTAGATTTGCAGGACAAAGAACCAAAAATCCACAAGTTTTTCTTGTTCTAATCATCTGCAAACTCACACAGCACAAGTAATACTTGGCTTCTACAGGGAAATGTTCTTACTAATGGAAAGGGATTTGTTCTTAGTGAATCATGGGCCAAAATCAAATCACTCCATCCAATCGCTTCTGAGACTTGGGTTGATTCCTGGTCCTGAAATGTTTTGAAAAGCATTTTAGAAAGTTAATAAGCACTGATTTGCTCCTAATCAGAGGGAGCTGATTGAACAGCTGATTGAANTCTTAGTGAATCATGGGCCAAAATCAAATCACTCCATCCAATCGCTTCTGAGATTTGGGTTGATTCCTGGTCCTGAAATGTTTTGAAAAGCATTTTAGAAAGTTAATAAGCACTGATTTGCTCCTAATCAGAGGGAGCTGTCAACCAGAATGAGAAATACAGGATTGGAAACGACCCCTTGAATCAGTTAACTTGAGTTGTGGAAGGAAAGATCATTTCTCAAAACTCCACTGAGTTTTGCTGAAGAGGGGAATGAACAATGCTATGGAGGTGTAGGAAGAAATATGGGAACGCTGGACAACCTCCAGAAGAGGAGGTGACTGGAGAGGCCAACTCTGGAGAAACACTGGGGCTCGTGCAGCAAAACTGGGGCAGAAATAAATGAACTTCTTCAACCTCTTAGCGACACAAGTAGACAGTTGTTCTTCAAAACAAAGGGTCAGCATTTCACTAACTCCCCAAACAGGCAAACTTGCGTGACAGGGAAGTAAGAGACAAAACGAGAAAAACAAAAGAAAAGAGGAAACTGAATTTCAGTCTTCTATTTCTTGCTTCCTACAGCAGTAGTGAGTGAATATTGAAAAACAAAACAATGTCAACAACTTACCAATAAGAGGGTAAGGAGCATGTTCTCTTCCTGAAATCACCCAGAGCTTGTAGTCTTTTTCAGAGCCCTTTAAAACCAAAATTAAGAATCAGTTTGTCAGCCATTAAGGACAGGTGCTCATACAAAGTTTCTCACAATATAAGGATAATCTGCACCTTGCCAGCAGGGTCAAAGGAATTCCCTTTACATTTGCAATGCCCAAGCCTGCCGCCAGCAAAATTCCTGCAGTGTGTCTGTTGTACAATGTGGTTTATGTGACCTGGGTTCAGCTCTGAGCAGTGAGAGCTGCTGGAGCCCATCATTTCTGAAGGAAAAGGGTGAGATTTGCCCCCAGTTCTTTCCCTCAGACTGGGGTGCCTCCTGGCAGCAGAGGGATGGATGTCAGAGCCCACTTCACTACCCTGCTCCACTCTCTGCCCAGCTTTTCTACATCTCTAAGCAGGAGGAGCTCAGGCTGGTGAGCCAACAGCATCCTGTGCCTGACACCCAAGTGCAGGGCAGGAGCACATTCAACTGAGACCTGAGCCCACCCTAAGGATGCCAAGGCAAGGATGGCAGCCCTACACTCCTGGCACTCAGTGCTGCCCTAAAATCTCGTAGGGCTGCTGTCAACCTTTTTCTGCAGCCTTTATACGTGGAAGGGCTTGGGACTACTGGATAGTGTTTTAAGACTACTGAGCCCTCTTTAAAGTGTACAGCAGAGAGGATAAATTTACATTAAAAGAGACAATTTTCAAAAGACTGGGGAATGTGATCATTTTTGGGAAAAGCTGTGAAAATCTCTGATTTAAATCAAATCAAATTAAAGCAAATTCTAAAAATTGCCTTTAGCATGAATGTATGAAAGAAAATAGGAAGTGGATAAATACACTGCTTTAAAAGTGATCTATTTTACCTTAAATCCCTTTTCGGTGACACTACTAAATCAGGATAGTTAAAATCTAAAAGTTTGTTGGCTATAAAAAGTGATAAATACCTCATGACAGCATTTATTTAGATCCAAAGTTAATTCCTACCTCCTTTTAAACAGACTTGCCTACTATCCTGCCTTTTTTGGACCTTCACCCAGTGTTCCTAGGCTTTTGAGACTCTTCCTACTTGCTGTGTGCACCTGATGTAATGCTGATAGACCCAGTGAAGCCTTTGCAGTTTGCTCTCTGACTGCCAGAGCTTTCTGGCCCATATTAGCACTGCTGTTCAATCAGCTAGCAGGGGGCAGAAGGAAAATAAATAGGCTTTGGAGACATCTCTGATGCCTCAGGGCAAGCAGCCAGGAGCAAATAAATACAGCTGAAGAGCACAAGAAAGGGTATTTGCTTTTCCTTTCACATACATATATGAAAGGGTTCGTTGCTGTGAAGGGGAAGCAGGAGAGGGGAAGAGGCAGTAAGCGAGGTTCCAGGAGGCAGGCTGTTCATCCCCGACTGCAAGTGCTATCTTTTATGGCTTTATGAGGCCATTTGTCAGGATAAATGTGACTGTCCCAGAAAAGTCAGCAAGTGTACTCACAAAGCTGGGAAACCCAAGGCCCTTCCTTCTGCCCCACTGGATAATTTGGAACAGATGATCAATGCCATTTTGCACGAGCTAGCTGTCATTTTATTAGAGAAACCACAGAGGAAAAAACCCTGATGTGTAAAACCAGAGTGAACTCAGCCAAAATAATAGCCCCATTAATCACACAATATGTGAAATGTAGTTTTTGTAATTGCCATTGAAAAGTCATGGAGGTCCTTTCAAGTGGTTCTCTGTGGACAGAAATAAAAAACCTTGATAGAGCACGTAAGGCAGAGCTTCCTTAGAGCCAGAACAATCCTACCGGGGCGGGGTGTCTGATTGATATGCAGGCTACAGCTTAATTTATTTAGCTTGTTTGATTCTATTGCTAATCTTATGATATGCCTCTAATGAAATAAAGGCTTTCTGCTATAAAGAAGCAGTGAAAAAATGTAGTAAATTACTTGGGCAAATAATTCCGCAGGCAAGATTTTACATCTTTCAGATGGCTTTCATTCTTTTTCCACTTGAAATAAAAATGTTAAAAGGAGGAAAAGGTTGGTTGTGATACATACAAAAGAACACAATGCTGAAACCCAACCAGCTCCTCCTCCTGCTAATCTCAAACAAAGTATTCTCATTAAATACTATGATTTTCTTGGTTTTTTTCTGCACACAAAGTGAGGAAGCACAAATGACACCCATAAAATGGGTAAAAATGAAGAACATCACAATAAAGACTTGCAGTTGTAATAGCACTTAGTTTCCTGATTTTTGGTGCAGAGCAGGGGAAACAATCTGCAATTAAAATCCTATTTTAATTCACCTTTTATCCTTTTCACCTTGCAATCTCTCTGTCGACTCCAGAGATTCCTTAATTAAATGGACTACTGGATTCTGAGCCAGGGCCCCAGCCCTGGTGTAAATGAGATGTCTGAGCCATAACAAGAGGGTAGACACAAATTGCTGTGCCTGGGAAATGCCAAGCTAGCAGAACAGACTCCTGCATTAAAAGCATGTATAAATTAGGGATAATGGATGTTGGGGAAGGCAAACTCTGAGGTTACTCCAACTTTTGCTGTGAGTCTCCAGAAGCCCCAGGGAAGCATAACAGTGGCATTTTGCTCATCATATTTGACTCTTCACACTCAGGACTGTGGTAAGGTAAGACTTGTCAGATTCCATACAATGAGATCAACATACACATCACGAGTAAAACATTTTTAAAAATCCTGTTACCCAAACAGCAAGCCGTTAGACCAGTTAAAAAGCTGTCATCCAGGAGCTTCTATGTGATCACTGGTATTGGTTGGAGCCACACTGTGAAACACAGTGAGAGAGCCAGAATTCTTGTCTCTGGCACTGATCCTCTACTACACCTGAGGTACTACCTAGGCTGGTTTAGGGCAGAGGAAGCCAGTTGAGGCAGCACTTGATCTAGCAGGGATCACTGCATCTATCTGGTACACTACCCTGCATCATCATAAGCTCTGTAAAAGCCTTTTTCCCAAACAGTTTCAGGACACTGTTTAAATTGGGTGCATCCAGATTCCACGCAATCACTTAGTTACATTCGTATCTCACGTAACTCCAAAGGTCCATGGATAGTGAGAGTACCTGGCTGGCACACTTGACAGCAGTGCAATCTGGGGACACAGCTGATCATGCATGCTTGCACACTTTGAAAGCAATTAACAGGCAGGCCAGCAGGCTTCTTGTTCACATTGAAGCATGCAAAAGGAGCTCTATCAAACTCTCACTTCTTGTGTGAAGATATTTCCTCTTAGGCATCAGCAAAAGAGATTTAAAATCACCTCGAAACATGACTGATCTCTTAGAGGGATGAGAGGCTTGCTCAAAACTTTTAAGGCACTTGATAATCTCTGGAGGTCTATATGTTAACAAGGCACATCTGCTGCATTTCAACAACTCTGAACTACTATGTTAAAGGATTTAATTAATGTTCATATCCTAAAACTTGGAAAAAGTGCACGGGAAGATCTGATTGTTAAAAGTAACTACAAAAAAAGACTCATTAAAACTGGTGCAAGGACTTACATTAATTCCCAGCTGCTGCAGGGCCATCAGAATTACATCATTTGCTGTATCAACATTGGTTACACTTAGGGTTTTTGACTGCGAACAGAAAAAAGGAGAAGGGGAAAGTGGCATTAAAAGTTTGGATTTGCAAAGAGTATCTCAAGTGCAGTAGCTCTGCATAATTCATCGTTAGAAAAAATTAGAATATCCTGTTAAAATTTTACTTGATAAATAAATTATACTACATAGAAAAAGGTCCAGCTGTCTGAGACCAAGGTTTGATTCCTCTGCTGTCACATACTTTCTGTATTTGCTTCCTGCTTCCCCAACAGCTCCATCAGAAGAGACAGTATTACAATTACCAGGGACATGACTTCCACATTAAAATATGCAAGAAGTCAGAACCACTAACTGCACTTTTAGACTCTGCATAAGGGAAACATAATGGTTTGATTAATTTAAAAGCATGGAAGTCTCCTTTGAAAAATGAAACATTTCAGGAAGTTTTTTTCAGTGAAATATCAATTGTTAATTTCTGCCCTTTTCAACTGAAGATCTCCGTGGTAAGAAAGTATTGTACACAGGCTGTTCATCGCCGTAACCTTTCCCACATTCTATATAGATTTCTCAAAGCTAGATTTGGCTTAGTACCAGAAGCACTTCCTCTTGGTAACGTTCCATCCATTTAAAACACAACCTTTCCAGCATCCTCCAGAATCTGCTGATAGGCAGTTTGGAAAAGCAGAGCAGCAGAGACTCCACTTTCTAACCAGCTACGGCGACCAGCACAAAGCGCCAAGCCTTGTGCCAGGCAAAGTGCCACTTTCCACAGGCAGTCTTCCCACAGTGACATTTCAGCACCTGCTGCCTGGCACCAGTGCTGCCCCTGTACTGCTGGGCAGTGCTCTGCAGCTCAGCTCCACGGGTTGCTCCAATGCTTGCAGCACCACAGCCACGCTGGCCTCGCTTCCCAGCCAAGTCCCAAACGCCAAGCACAGGTCACTGAGCCCCTGTTAGAGGCTGGCTTGGCTCTGCCACCAGGACTACACAGCCTGTGGACTGCAGCTGGTTCACAGCCAGACTAAAGCCTTGCCAGAACAAAGGCCAGCCCACTGCAACAAACCACCCAGGCCCACCTGATGGCCCAAGGAAGGCGAGGTAGCAGAGCTGGGATGTAGATGTTTACTGCCAGTCTAAAGACAGTTTGCAATACCCCGACGCCTTGTGTAGCATGTCAGTTTTATGCTGGCCACAAGATGTTCAGGTGAAACAAACTCCTGACATTATCCATTTAAAAAAGATCTGAGTTGTACCTTTGTGCAAGACCCTGACAGTAACAAGCTGCCACGGCAATGAAAGGAAAGTTGTGAGAATACTGAGTATCTTGCTTCAGGACAGATCTGAACGCTCATACCATAAAAAATTTAACATCTGCCTGAAGCAATGACATCTGGCTCTCAGGAGTAGGTCAGCACATTTGCATAAGTTTTGCTCTTGGCTAAAATATAGTTTGTACCTTGTGTTCAGCCTTCCCTACTGCCCAAAAATGAAATAATTCTTAGGAACCTCCAGCTGCTGTAGCACAGGTACCGCAGCACCATAAGAACTACGTGCATCACAAAATTTCCATCTGTTCCTCCTCTGTTTTATTACTGATAATATCTGGACTACAATATGTCATTCCTAGGACTGTCATCATCAAGAGGCACAAGACCTAATTATAGCTGAGGAGAAAAGATACTGCAGAAAGCCCCAACAACCCCTGGCACAAGACTGCAGCACCTGAGTGCATGTATGACTTACAGACTTTCACACCTGAGCAGACACTGATCTGCAGTCCTGCATTTGAACTGTCACAATTATTAGTATTGCTTATTACCTTTTGTCTTAGCAACCTGGTAATTCTATCATTGTTTACCTTAATAATGATTTTCTAGGGAAAAAAAAGAAAAAGGCAGACTCCTTTATGCTTATATTTATGCAAATACAGAATTCAAAGTGGAGAGTCATTGTTGGGCAAAGACTTACAGTGAAATCTAACTTCTGTGAAAACTTCTTATGCCCTTGCCCATGCTCCTTAGGATTCTGAGTTTGAAATACAGATGTCACAAGCACAGTTAGAAAGAAAACAAAAACCAGAGGAAGAATGGATTGATTACCACTGAATGTTAGGCTATCTCTATGGAACTGGCTATGTATAAGAATTTAGCTTAAATTGGTTAAAAATTATACAGTAAAAAAGGTAAAAATCACACTGTGGATGATCTTCCCTTACCATCTACTCTTTGCCTATAAATTCACCAACATCAATTATTTGATGATTAACATGCTTAAGGCAATTTCATGATGTTCTTATACACGGCTTTACTGACTTAAGATCATTATAAACAATAGAGCAACAGTAACTTTGCAGAATTTAATGAAGGCAGCTGTGGGGTTAGATAAGTTTTACAATAAAAAAAAAAAAAAAAAAAAAGAACATTGTACTGACATTTCTGGAGATGCTTATGCATAAATTCTGCTAGAGGTGTTTCTTGGGACTTCACACTGTACAGTCTTTAGTTCACATGCCAGAACCAGTATTTCTTACCAAGCACCCTACCTTTAAAACGGAAATAATGTTTTAAGGACAGAGAACAAACATTTCAGGGCTGTCTATGCCAAGCCTTTTCAAGGGGCTGAATCCTTAAAGGAGATTGCAAACGAAAGGAAACCTCTCAATATCCAAAGGATGTGCAGGTGAATAGCACTCATAGGTGATGTGGATTTAGACCCCTGTTTAGCTCAAGAACACTTACGTATGCACAAGTTCCCACGTCCTTTGCAATTATCGTCAGAGGAATGCTTTTAGGATTGTCTTTTTCCTTCTCTTCTCTTATCCGACTGACAAAGCAAGTACAAAACAAGTAAATTTTTAATATTGCACACATAAATAGCAAGACATAGATTTATACAGCAATCAAGCAGTAACTTGGTAAGAAGGAGATTGTTTGCAGATGTACTGCAGTGGAAAGATCTCTGAGGACAAGAAAGCATCCAGCAGTATTTGGAAGGGATGCTGACTGTGGCCCCCAGTAATGCCCTCTTGTACTGAAGTTCACTGCAGAAATCAGAGTAAGCAGCGGAGAAAGGGAATAGAAAAAAAAATCAAGCTAAAACTACCCATCATTGCGACGCCTCAGTCTGCACTCCTGACTCCTACTGGAATCAGTTACAACAGTACAGACTAGTTCAAAGGACTGAACAGGAGAACAGTGAACTGGAAATCACCCCAGCAAGGACGATTTAAACAGCCCAGGTACTCTGAAGAATCAGGTAAAGACACAAGCCTCAACCAGAAGAACTGGTGAGCAGAAAACAGAACCATCATTAGCACTTTTCTGTCCAAACACTGAATGAAATAAGACAGCTCTATTTATGCAAACCCTCCCACTTTACCCTCCAGCTTTGGGCATGTTTTTTCAGAACAAAATACAGCCAGCCTTGAGCAGCAGACAGGTTAGAGCAGAGGTTTCTGAGCTGGGCTTGCTTGAATGCCACCACCATGGAAAGAGCTCCAGGCTCAACTCAAGCCATGGTGGCAGAGGCTCCTGTTGCTGTGTTGAGAAGGAACAATATGTGATAGGAATTGCTCCAGTTTTCTGCTGAGCACAGAGAAGCAATTCTCTCCTTGCACAGGGATTGTTGCATGAAAGGACACAAAATCTTCTGACGGAGAAAATAAGAGATTTTTTTTTCTTAATATCACTACAGAAGAGTTTATCCATCCTGATGGCATAGGCACCACAGCTAGTCCTTGTCTAGACCAGGACTCTTCCCAGTGTCTTTAAAGACCATATAATAAAGTACCTTTGCAAAAAAGACAGCCATGTTTCCTTTTGCTCTGCAGACCTGAAAGAATGAAAACAGGACAAATCAGCCATCATTCTAATACCAAAATAGTCCTTCCTCAAACCACTATGGAGTGGACTGTTTCTTGGCTGCAATTTCATACATACTTACAAAAACTAAAAGATCTATCCAGATCTGAATGAAAAGTCTGCTTCCCTGCTAAGTCAACTGAAAAGCCTGCCAAGGAGATCAAAAGCCCCAGTCATCAGTTTTTGCCACAGAAGGTAAAGCTTTACCGGTGAATTTGGTAGGAAATGTGTTGAGTTCTTAAAGTAATATCCAAGTAGAAGAGGAGGGCACTCTAAAAAAAAAGGAGTTTAATTCAAAAGCTTAAAGGTATTTCCTCAGGTACACAGATTTCTTCCCACTTTCACTATTCTAATTATCTTCTTATTTATTACTTGTTTTATTAGCACATTACAAAGTACATATAAGCCCACTGTAGTTAATAGGGTTTACCTTTGGACATTTTGAGGCTTATCTCATTTATCTTTATCTCATGTGTGTCACTTGGAAGGATACAAAGCTGTCCAGTAAAACACAGCTAATAATATGACAGTTCAAGGAATCTAACCGAATTTTGCTTCAACTTTCTGGATTTAAATCCTGTCCCAGATCTAACTGCTATTCCCACTGCTGCTTTTGCAAATCAAGTTTTTCAAATTTCCACAGCAGGCATTTAGGGAACTACAAACCTACTCAATGATGCTGTGAGGGAAATGCACTTTATAAATGCTATAAATATGATTTTGATTTGATTATTTCAGTTCTGCTGGACAGACATCTATGCACTCATGCATGGCACTTGAGATTTTTCTGTGTACCTCCCGACATCAAATAATTTCCCTTCTGTAAAATCTCTGACTCTTTTTGACTGAAGCTATTGCTGTCCTATTCAGCTACTTTCAGTTATCTATAAAGGATCACATACTGTTTTTAGACCAAGAGATTGGTGAGATTTCAATTGGAAATCAACAGAAAAATTCATCTTGTTTCAGGATTATTAAGTATAAAAAACATAAACAGCACAANNNACACAGTTTGTGGTGGGCCAGCCCAAAACGAAGGACCGGTCTGGGTCTGTGCTACCTTCACAGACTTCTTCTGTACAAAATGCTGTCCACATCTCACAGAGACGTGCTTGGCACTTCAGTTTGAAATGAGAGTGTGACCTGCAGGTGGAAATTCACAGGTGTGTCACACTCATGAAAACACAGAAGACAGATTTAACAANAGAAGAAAATGCGTTTTCCAAGATGCAGGCAAATTAATGTGGTTAAGCAGCTGGCATTTCAGGGGGATGGTGCCCTCCCTCATCCAAAGTGACGAAAGAGCCCTCCTGCTGAGACTAAAATTATCCTAATCACTGAAATTACCTCTACAGCCCTTCTGTGTCTTACAGTCAATGCTGCAAAGACAGCCCAAATTTTTTCTATTAAAATTCAGAGATTCTGCTTTAAGAGGGATTTTGACATTTTCTCTGGCACAATTAAATTGAAAAGAGAAATAGGACAATGTCAGTATTTCACTGTATGTTTCCTCCTACTTCCAATACATGGCCTTCTGTTTAAAACTGCCTTACGAGAGTGTCTTTGATCCTTTCATTAGCTTGGCTGTTTAATATTTGTAGTTCATCTTATTAATTAGNGGGATCAACAGATTGCTTGTGGCATCCCTGGACATCCCCCTTCTCGGGGGAAAGCTGCCCATGTCTAGAGTTGCCCTCCAAATCTTGCTATGAGGCAAAGGTTGCCACTTGTATTTGACTCTCCTTTCAGTGACTTTAATACCATTAAGGAGTTCACAATACATTTCTATTGCTTAGTGTCAGGGTCAAAAATGATGGTGAGTTTAAGCAGTGACAACTAGACCAGAGCAAATGAAGCAAACTTGAAGAAAGAACAAGCAGAAAATTGCCATTTTTGTAACTACAGCACAGGTCACCACACAGCCTTCACAAACTTTCTTCATGGTAACTTTAGGACCACGTCATTTNTCTGAGCAGAAGGAACTTGTTTAAGAATCAGCAAGTTCCTGCTCCCCACATTCACTGGTGCTGAAATGAATCTGTCTCCTAGTCTCATTACCTGACTCTCTCCGATAGTCTCATTACCTGTCAGCCTAGAAACATTCAGGTAACTTGTTAAATAAAACATATNACTTGTATTTGACTCTCCTTTCAGTGACTTTAATACCATTAAGGAGTTCACAATACATTTCTATTGCTTAGTGTCAGGGTCAAAAATGATGGTGAGTTTAAGCAGTGACAACTAGACCAGAGCAAATGAAGCAAACTTGAAGAAAGAACAAGCAGAAAATTGCCATTTTTGTAACTACAGCACAGGTCACCACACAGCCTTCACAAACTTTCTTCATGGTAACTTTAGGACCACGTCATTTGGAGGATGAGCCAAGACCTTGCACATTCTCAAAATATTTACTCATCTGCAAAGAAGATACATAATTTTCCCAAATTTTAAAAATTTGGCCCTTCCTATGCTTTTGCTACTAAACAATTGAGTAAAGGTCAAATTTACAGAATTTCACATTTTATCTTCAATTCTTTTCTTCTAATAGATTTCTCTTTATAAGTGTCCTTCCTTGGCAGGACTGGTGAGTGCTAGTGCTGCGTGAGAAACAAGTAAAAACTCCCAAAGTCAATCCAGCT
>VYZR01072569.1:0-12013 GCA_013400675.1 Oxylabes madagascariensis | reverse complement strand
GGAGCAATACAAAATCCTGATATTGGACAGATTTTGAAAGGCATGTGGGGACAACAAAACCACATTGTAAATACTGTCTGACTCTCATCATACAGTAATCGTTGAGCTCTCTGGAACATTAAGCCTTAGTAAATTTTTTAGTCCAGCCTCTAGTTTTAAGTGGTGATGTACTTGATGGCAGGAGTGTTGTAGTGAATGAGAACAGGATTTTTTTCAGAAGCAAGATAAAATGCCAAAGGTGAGACCAAGAAATTATGTATCAGAAGAAACAATTTTTTTTTCAAAATGTTTGAGCTCTCTTCCTCAGTCTCCTTTTCCTAGATGTTAATGTGTCTCAGTTTTTAATCTCAATGCATGTCTCCCTCTTCTGCATTCATCTCCCGTCTCTCCTCTGCAGTCTGGCTCTGGTGACTCACAAACAGCACCAGACTAAGACTGAAGGATCATGCTTATAATAGACAAAAATACAGGTCCTCCATATGCTGATTGATACCATTGAAACAAAGTTTCCTATTTTCTTCCTGAAGGGCTGATATGAAGAATTAAGAAATGGGAGAAGAAAGACTGTATTTTATATTGAAGATGTTCTAGGTATGCCTTATGGGNCAGGCACTATTACAGTAAGCATAGGAACAGCAACTACTAAAGGACACCTTAGCAATGTGCCCTTGCTCATTCTGGTCACAGAGTCAAATGCTGTCTCATTTAAGCTGTATTCACATTCCACTAGCCAGAGGTTACTTTAAAGAGAATTAAGGGAGAACTCAAATACTCTCTTGGTTTTAATAGATGAGAATTAGACATTGTTAACTGTTACATTTAATTATCCATTTTAATAGCATGAGATAGAACTATTAAGTGATGATTTTGGCTGAGTAGCTGTAAAGCTCATGGGTTGTTTTCTTGGGTTGTTTGTTTTGTTTTGGGTTTCTTTGTGTCAGTTTATATTTAATCATCGGAATTTCCAAACAAAAGACTCTTGAGATTGTTATCACACGTGGAGTAATAAAGTGCTGTAACAATTATTTGTGTATATAACTATTAATGGCAGAACTCTGACATGCTTTGCAATTGTAATATGGAATTCTGTGATCATTTGGATCAGCACATGTTGGATCTGGAGGGCCTTGTCCATTAATGAAATGTTCCTTATTCTCTCTGCTTTCTGAACTTCAAAGAACACTACCTGGAAACCTTCAAAACTTGAAATTTCTAAGTAAGTTTAGGTAATTTTACACACATAGTGAATCATCTGTGCCTTTGATGATTTTTTTAAGGCTATGCCTTGGGTCTTACTGAAGGCAAAATTCTCCATGTTTTCCCATTGCTTGAAGATTAGACTAGGCAGAATTATTTAGAGGTAAATGCTCTTCCACTAAATCCAGCTATGAGGAATATTGATTTGGTGCAATTCTTGTTGTTTTACTGGAAAAAGGGTTCAGATTGAGTAAGACAAGGCGAAAGGCGATACAATCTGTGTGCTGAAGATCTGCTAGGTGTAGAAATGCCAAAGGTGCACAACGTGAGAAGGAGGAGGAGGAGGCAATTTCTTAGCAGTGAGCTGGTGGAGGTAATGCTGCTTTCATCCATGGGAAGTCCCAGCTCATTTACTGTTATTTAATGCTGGGCTAAAGATTGGGAAGATTTCCTTGTTCCAATAAATTCCGTGGCAGAACTGGTGTTATGAAACAAAATTAAGCTTTCATTTTGAGCTCTAAGAAAGCTGAATGTTGAAAAGGGATAAAGGCAGTTTTACAAAGAATCACTTGTCATTAATTTTTTTTTAATTTGTTCAAAATTTGCTGTACAATCTTGCAAAACTTATTTGTTAATTATGAAAAGTCTATGCAGATGACAGTGAAATCTAGGGGTGGGAGGGAAGAAAAATTCCTTCATTCCTTCTTAGCTTAAGATAGAAACAGATATTGTATGTACTCAGAAGAAAGACAATATAATTAAGTGAAAATATGGATTAAGATGGCCCACACCTAAAGTTAACAAAAGTAAGAGAAGTAATACTTAATTTAACGTAGTATAGCTTTTTGACAAAGCCACAATTCTTAAAACAATTAGATACTGTGTATATTGAGATGCTGGAAGGGCATAGTACTGAATTAGCAAGAGTTCTTTATGCTGGGAACAGCAGCAAAAATCCTTATAAAGATTATTTTTTTTAAAGATAATGTTGACACACATACTAGAGGTTAGCTTACGACTGTTTTCAAGAATTAGTAAATTCTAAACATCATGTAAATGGAGAAAGAATCCCTTTAATTTCTACTACACTCAAGTGTGTGGACATCGGGTATTTTATAGTGTATTTTCTGGAAGGGTGAAAAAGCATTGGAAAGCTGAAGGCTCAAGATGTGACAGTGTGTTCAGCACTTTGAATGAGAAGTATAGTTGTTGCTATAATTTGTACCTGTCCATGGACACATCAACTGCTGAAAATAAAATGCACCTGACATTTGCAGAAACAATGTTTTGTCATACTTTAATTTAGAAGTTAAATACCAAAATAAAATATTTTTCTTCCATTTCATTCATTGGGCTTTTCTTATGCTATTAAAAAGAAATGGCTTGAAAGTGCAATGATTTTATCCTGCACACTTTGAGTGTGGTTCCATACAACACGAGCAGCCAGACCTGCTAACTGCTGTTTGTGCCCTACTGCTGGGAGGGAAGCAGCTGTTTCGATGGGTCTTTATTATAGTTGAACAACTCTCTAAGAATTTTAACTTCTAAAACTTCTGTACAGGATGGACTAGGTCAAATTTTACTTTATTTTTTAATAAAATTGCATTAATACAATTTTATGTAATTTTTTTCCTATGTCCTCCCTGAAGGTCTCCTAGCAGTACATGCTTGTTCTGCATGCCTATCCACATCCACAAAACTGTAATAACCTGGACTGGATTTATTTTGTCAAAGAGGATGTGATAATTACTTAAGATTTATATGTGTTCTTTTTTCATCCAGCTGATTTCAAAGCACTGTTCCAGTCAATGAACCCTGCAAACTGTAATTTTAGGGATAAGCCTTGAAACCACTCTGATTCCCTATGTAGCTCAGGTAAATGAAGGGAATTTCGTTATATAATGTTAGATATAATAATTTATAATAGACTTAATAGTTTTAATAGTAAAAATCCATGCAAGAAGAAATCAACATCTGAAGAATTTTCTTCATCAGGTGAAGAAAAGACTTAAGGCTGTAACAGTCGAGGCCCATTTAGAAAAATCAAACTTTTTCCAGACTCTCCTGATAGTGTCACAGGCCTTGGCAATAGATGGCAGATTGAACTAGTGTGAGTGAATGTATGGAATACTGTCCTGTTGGACATTCAGTTGGATTTCTAGCTACTTAGTTGCTATTGGTGTGCAAAAAGATCTGCTTGAAGAGAGGCAGTCTTGTTGATTATATGAGTCAGGTAAGTTTGTTTCATGGCAGTCCATCAGTTTTGCATTTTTTTCTCCACAGGGGAAGTGTGTGTCTGTGGTTTCATGTAATTCTAAACTCTTTAACACATCCACTCCCTGTGCAAATTCTGTACTAACCTTTTAATTGTAAATCAACATCAAATTGCTCCCAAAACTTGCACTGAATTTTTGTAATAGCCAGCCAGGTTTATGATGAGATTTAACTCAACCTAAAATACTTTGCTATTGATAATCATAATGCATTTTCCTAGGAACACAACATTTCTTCCATTACTTCAATATTACATTTCTTAATAGCCATAGAACCCTGGATTATACCAAGGGCTTGGGAAACTGATACAGTGTTCTTTCTGTTTTAAACGAAATTAACCTTTAGAGGCTGTCTTTCACTGGAATATTGACTACTTCCAATAACTGCAAACCAAGACTTCTTCATTACCTTTGACACTACAGTAAAAATACAGATCAAACCTAAAAATAAAATCACCTTCTTCATGGTTTAAAAAAATATTTCTAACCCAATTACAGAGGATTAAACTTGTCATATTGGATGCCTTGCATAGTAAAAGGGAAAATTAAACACTTGGAGAATAGGCTTGTTTATTTATTTTTCACGTAGTTGCCAAATTCAACTGTTTTAAAGAAAAAAAGCTCCCAGAAGGATTTTACATTGAGGAAGCCAGTGCCAGGAATATTTTCACGGCAGCAAGCTGTCTGGTGAAAATAATTTCTGGTGCAGGTTGTAGAACTGTAATCACTATAGAAAAGTGTTTTTTGGCAGCATTCTTTCGGCCTTTCCAGAAGGCAGTGGCCACACCCTTTTTAGTAATGCTTTATTTCTCAGGTGATTCAACCAATCTCAATGGGTCTGGTTATGAAATCAGATACCAGTGATGGAAGTGGGACATAGATCAGACAGATTTTTCTTTATAATTGCACAATTGGTCACATACAGGCCATGAGCAAGTATTATTGTCCTCATATTACATGAGAACTGAGTAGGAACTAGATGAGGTATAGGAAATAGATCACTTGGAAACAGAGGTGGGCTGGTGTCAAGTGAAGGCAGAGCACGGGGTTTCATGTCTTGATATTGAGTCATAGTGGTGATTCTTTGAGCAGACTGTGACCAGTCAGTGTATTTGGTTAGAGATTATTGTTGCAGCTTTAGCGTTTTGCAATAACTTATGTGATGGAACCACACTGGTGGTGGGCACTGGTTCATGTCCCTGAGTTCTGCAGCACCACTGCAGCAAATCATCTGATGAAGCATGGTGGGAAACAGTGGCACAGCAAGAACTGCAGTTGAAGGAAGAGGTAGATTTGGGGCAGACATTAAGCAATGCTTTATTTCCTTTACAACACCACACAGAGACCTCTGAAGTGTGAGATACCTCAGGGCAGACTCTGCAGGGGCCTGTTTCAGCCCTGTAGCACTCCTTGGTGCTATTCCTCTGGAAGTGCATTGCTTGATGAGAACCTGGTTTGCAAGAAAGACTCCTTTACAATTTTGATGAAAATCTGGAGTGATTTAATTGCTGTCAGTTACAACATACTTATTTCAAAATAGTTAAAAGTGAGAACAGAATTAGACCTACTTGTCTTCAGCAATGTCTAATAGAGGGGATGTACCTGTAAAAGCTGTGAGTCATCAACAGAAAGGAAACTACTCTTTATTGTAGCTTTTGCAAACATGCCAAGGTGTGTTTAGGTGTTAGGAAGGAAGTCACCAGCTCTTTGCTGAAGAGTTGGACAATGCTCAGCTACTGAGGGTGGAGTGGGAAAACCAGTGACAGTGAATCAGGAAAACAGGGCAGGATTTGTGTTTCTGAACTTCTCCCTCTTCGCTCAGACTGCCTCCAAACCTGAGAAATACCACTACATTTATTTGAATATTCATGGTTTTTAACCTTGAATTGGCTTGCTAAACGTTTGTTTTGTTTTGTTTTAAGTATAACAGTCAGATATCACTGTGTTTTTAAGATACCGTTTTGGACTGAAGTAATAATACTTAAGAGTTGAATTTTATATTTTGCATACTAAAGAAAATTCCATGCTTGCTATGATTTTAAAATGCTGAACAAACAACTGTTACAAATTACATTATACAATATAGCATCTTTAAACTCAGGAAATACAAATTAGTAATTACTGAAAAGTGTTCAGTCTCCCTGGACAATTCTTTTAGTTGATGTGTTTGAGCAGATTCCACTTTGTTATATAATTATAAATGTTACATCAACTAATTGGTCATTCCCTGTATGCATAAGTAAGTGGAAATTTTGTAGACACATAAAAGACTCTAAAAGTTAAAGGTCTCTAAACAGAGCATCTTTTCCCATTTCCTGATAATGAATATCAAGTTAAGCTTTAAAACAGGGGTCTGAAACTGCCATTTTCTATGACAGACATGGTAAGTCCTGGACAAAAAATGGACATGCACATACACCCTGTGCATCTCTGCTTTTTTAACAGGGACTGCCAAAGCAGGGAGTGGGATGTCTGTTTTCCACTTACCTTGGCTGCAGCTATGACAAAGGCTCAATGTTTCAGGAACCCATCAGAAATTAGGAGACTGAACAACCTCACAGATTTCTCCATTCTGCTAATTATATCAATGCTGCTGGGAGCCCAGGTTTTGACCATAACCTGGTATTGCTTAAAACATAAATCCCTGACTTCCATAGGGCAAGAGAAGTGCCAAGTCTCTACACACCTGTGTAATTTATGCGAATTGCTACTTTAAGAGCAGAAAAAAACTGCAGCTGTAAACTACTATGTAAAACTACTATGCCATCTTGGTGGCTATTATCCAGTTGAATTGTCCCTAGTTTAAAAATAATTCACCTTAAGAACCAATTTCTTTAAATATGATTTTAATTCCAGAATATTTTCATACAGTGTAAAGTTAAGAGATTACTTTAATATTCAACCTGAAGAAATGACATGGAATCAGAGACCTTTACTTAAAGCACATGATGTCTATATGTCTCTTCCAAACCACATTCCTATCCTCAGCAATTAGAAACAACTGAGAGATGAAATCTTGCAAGATGTCGGTTTAGAAAGTAAGGCCAAACCACAGTTAACTATTAGTTATTCTGTTGTTAAGTGTTTCTGGTGTCTGGGCAACAAAATGTGATGAGTTTCTTTATTATGGTTTTTCCATTGGCTGTTTTATGTTGGCAATGCTACTACTGTGAGAGACCTACCACCTACATTTCATTTGAATTTGATCTTGTTAAGTGATGTAATTGTTGGTATTTATTATTATTATACTGACTTCAGTCATAGAAAATAAGATGATCTTTATCAGACACAGTACAAACACAAACCAGAAAGAGTCCCTCATCTCAAGTGCTCATCATCTACCTCCATCTTCACATCCCTGTATTTTTCCAGGTCAATAGGACTTTTGAGTGTATTTCCATATTACTATTTTGTCCAAAACACACATGCCGGTTACCATCTGTACATTATTTGTCACTATTTTCTCCAAGTTTTTAACCTAATGGGACCTACTCCTGGTCGCTTGCTGTTAATCTCGTTTGACACTCTTAGCGTGGCGCGATGTCCCTTGCCTGTCTATGGTCGGTCTGCCTCCTTAGCTGTTCCTAACCCCAATTTGGCTTCCTCCACCTTCCTCGGGCGGGAGGTGAGCGGGGAGGCCGGGGCAGCGCAGCCCGGAGCCCCGGCAGAGGCAGGGGCCGGTTGGGGCTGCGGAGGCAGCTGCTGTGGGCCCGAGCGGCCGCCCCTCACCGGGATGAGCCGTGCATGAAGGGAACCGGAGCGGAAGGGAAGGACAAGACACATAACCGAAGAGCAGATTAGAGCCGCGAAAGCAGCCGGAGCGGGAAGGGCAGAGAGCCAGGCGGGGCCGGCGGAGAGGGGCGGGGCGAGGCCAGTACACGCACAGAGACACATCCCCTCCCTCCGCCTGCCGTGTCAGTCGCCCGGAGCCTCGGGACCGCGTCTCGCCCAGTGCCGCCGGCTCCCCGTGCCCACCGTCCGGAGCCCTTTCTCGCTGCCGCCGGTCCGGGGCGGCAGCTCCGCCAGCCGCATGCTCAGAGAGAGCAGGAGCAGGACGAGGCAAGGTGAGTGCCGTCCCTTGGGGCTGGGCTCGGGCTGGGGTGGGCAGGGGGGCACTGCCCAGTAGAGCTGGACGGGCTCGACTCTTCTGGGGCAGCCGCAGGCGGCGGTAGCGGAGTTGAGCGGAGGTCGCTCGGGGAGGTCCCGCCGCGCCTTACGGGACAGGGAGCGGTAGCGGCGGTGCCACGGGGATCGCGGGGGGACTCCCGCCACCTCCTGCTGGGTGGAAAGGGGCTGGTCCTGCTCGAGCTCCTCGCCCCGCTCCACGATGCCCCGTGCAGGGGAGGCCGCAGCTCCGCGCTGCCCAGGTCGGTGCGGGACGCGCGGGCTCCGCTCGTGCCCGTGAGGGGCCCTGAGGGGGCGGCTCCGGGGCGGGCGGGCCCTCGACCCGCTTCCTCTCTGATGCCTTTATTAATTTATGCTTTTGAAGAACTTTCAGCGTTTGTTTAGTGGCAGATTTCTACACGAGCGTCGGTTTCGAGGGAAGGGCCGCGGTGCCCGGAGCCGGTCGCCTCCTTTAAGCCCCCGTGGTGGTTGTCACGGAGCGGCTGTGCCCCCGCTGCTGTTTGCCTTGGCGGGGCCCGGAGCTGGCTGTCGGCCCTTCTCTCCGCCTGCACGGTCCCTGTCTCGGGCGAGGAGGCGGGGGAGGCTCGGGCCGAAAGGAAAGTGGAAAAAAACAAATAGGGAGCGTAATGAGTTACACTTGTAAGTTGCGAGGCTCCGCAGCCCGCAGTGGGCTATGATGGGAGGCAGCGCTGGTGCGCGGACTCGCAGCTCGGTCTCTGCGGTTCGCAGGTAAACGCGCGGTGCGGTTCGTGCCGGCTGCGGGGTCAGTGCGCTACTGCTCGTCTCAGTGCTGTGCTCGGCAGCGGCCAGGAGCTGTGATTTACTACGGAACCATTTACGTTCATGCCAGAAATTCAACTCTGGTAATTTTTTTCCCGTAATTTTATTTTTTTAATTTAGTTTTTGTATAATTCTTAAATCTTATGACTGTATAAACGTTCTTGTATACCTTTTGCATGTATATCTATATTTGTTAATGCAATTTCGAGTTAAATGTTATCCTTTAGTACATTTTCACAGTTAAAAGGCAGAGGAAATTTCCTCATCCTCAGACACTTGCTATGGAATTGCTTTGGTTGCATACTTAGTTCTGTAGCATGTACAGAGGTCTGCCGAGTGCAACAAGTTATGAGATAGGTGTTCTATCTGTTCAGAATAGGAGAACCCATGGGATTTGGAAACAAATGGAGCTAAGTATTTATTGCAGAATAATAGTGCTTGAAGAATGTAGGTAGTGAAGTGTGTGACACAGGGCTGCCCTGGTGCAGATGAAGTAAGGGAATGCACGGGTATACCTCTGGCTTGTTATTAAGTGGATTCAGTCTTTCTATATAAATTTTTCATATGTGTGATACCTGTTCTCAGTAAATATTTGTTAGCCAGCTTCAGTAAATAAAAGGTCATATTGTTTTGAGCGGAGATCCCATTCACTTTCCCGTCGGAGCGGTGCGGTGCGTATGGGTTAGCAGTGTGACAAGGCCTCATGACCCATGAAGACACTGTAACACTCAGTATCATTCCCTGCACATTCTCGCCGACCTCTGCTCTGTTTTGAATAGCACACTTCTTCTCTGGACTGTTTTTGTGTAGACAGTTGTTCTGGCGTGATTCCAAGTTGTGGGAGTCGTATGTGCACATAATTTGGAGGTGTATTATGTGGAGTTGCTTCCAGCAAGCCGCCGGTGAGACTACATGGCCTTAAACAAAACTGTTTTGTTTTGCTGCTCATGAATTGAAGTGGGCGATACCTGCTTCTGCTTGGGAGTTTTATGTGTAAAACCTGCATATTGACTCAGGAGCTTTTTCCTGTGTCAAAAAGCTTCTGAGTGTTTCCTTTTTCCTATCTTAAATCTTTTGCTTTAAGTGTGAAAGAAAATCAACCTGACCTCTTAAATTTTGTTTATCCTGGAGTTTTATTGGTATGTTTTCAGTGGTTTTGTTTTTTGAACAATCTCCTTTGATGAAAGGATTTTTCTGGTTGTTGTTTTTTTTGGTGGTTTTTGGTTGGTTGGAGGTGTTTTTGCTTTTTTTTTTTTTTTTTTTGTGGGAGCATTTCCCAGCTGCTGGAAATACTGTAATGAATGCATTTAGAATCCTTTTGGAGTGCTTTGTGTAGGTGCTGTATTTTACTGAAGACTACTTATACTCAGTGTATGAGTGAGAGCTGTGCTTGGAGAAATAATTTATTGCCATTTTCTTCCTGTGAAATACGGAGGGAAACAGGCAAATGATATGTTTGTGGAAAACTACTTTGTTTAACTCAAGTAGCCTCTTTAAACCTCTTTGCTTTGTTACCAAAGTGTGCCTCTCAACTTGTGGGGCTGTGTTTTGGATTCCAGTTGTTTGGGTCATCTGAAATCTGTAATTAACAATGGCTGAGGTCTTGCATAAGTCTTTAGGAGTGTGTGAAATTACTGTAGTGTAGTAGCTAAAAAAAATCAGAAAATAAAGGACTTGGTAAATACGCTCCAGTAATGTGTGATTAATATGCACCTCCTGCTTTGCTTTGGACTATAACAGCTATAAAGTAACTATTCTGAAATAAATGGTTATTTAGCATGTGGCTGTGGTGGTCTCCACCCCCAAACGTAACACAGGGGATGTGCAAACGCAGACTGTTGTGTCGTCTAGTGCCAGCCGGGGTAGAACGTGCAGGGATGTACCCAAATGTGGGGAATGATTAACTCGCAGGTGCTCGGCACAGCCCGGGATCAGCTGAAAGGGTTCCTGGCGAAAGGATCAGGCTGTTAATACCTAAACACAAGGGTGTGTGTACATTCATTCACTTCCTAACCACGTGCTGATGAATAGCCTGAGGGAAGGTTGCTGCCGTGGCTGGAGGAGGTCATTTGCAGTAACACGTGTCTTACCCAGACCACAGCTGAGGGCAGTACTTAAAGGTATGGCCAGTAGTAAAATGTAGCAATTCCCTCCAAAAGATTGTTTAAACTGGTCAAAAAGCAGAAGCTTTATGGAAATGAAAGGGGGTTTTGGCCTTTTGTGTTAAATCATCGTATATACAATCAGAAATGTAACTAGAAAGGTGCTCCATACTGTTGTTTTTACTTTTTGCCTTTCTGTAGAGTTAATTACCCCCACAGTCCTCTAGTTGCCCTCATAGCTCTGCAGGTGTAATCAATGTGTAGTACAACTTGCATTCAAAAAAATTTATTGGCTTTTACACCACTGAAGATTGCATAAACTTGGAAAGTTGGCAATAATTATCTGGACTTGTGTGGTTTCTGTAGAACAAGAACAGCTACTCTGCTGGTATCATCTCTCAGGCATTTTAGTTGTTAAAGAGAAGTGCGGCTTTTTTTAGTTTATTTTAAACACTTCACCATTTCTCCTATATTAATTCCCAGTATTATAACTAGGAGAAGAGTATCTCCATTACACTGTGTGTACTGTATCAGGAATCCTACTGGTTTTATTTTAAATACAACTGTGTGCCCATGTAGTGTTCCTTCAGAAGGTTTTGTCTGGACTGTCACCTGTTTCCTGAAGATGGCAACCAGCTGTTTGCACATGGTATATTTTGGGGGTGACCGACTCCTTCTGCTTGTGTGTGGCCTTTAACTGGGAAAAGTGAAAGGCACGTAGGAATCGCAGCACCAGGTGTTTGTATGGACATGTGCAGTGATGAGGATATCCCAGGCCTGGCATCCCCCTGTGGACAGTGGTTCTTAGGTGAGGATGAGCCCTAAAATGTTTTGCCTACAGAAGTGCTGTCAGAATTAACATTTGTTGATGCTCCATAGATAAGTAATTAATAGTCAAGAAAAAACTCACTCAAGTGAGTTGATTGTTGTGTGGAGGGGTGGTCTTGGAAACTTTCCCATGTAGGTTTAGATTCTGACTGGGTTAGCAATTGCAGGTGAAAAGCTGTAAAGACTCAATTTTAGGGCAATACAGCTCTGCCTTTCAATATATTAAGTAACCACGAATGTAAATGCAAGGCAAACTTGACAAACTTGAGTTAAGTGTATTAAACTGTGCAATAATCCTGAATTAAATAATCATGATTATTAAGACAGTAGGCTGAAAGCATCATCGTTTTAATTTAAGGCAGTAAATATGACTCCCTTGCAGGCAGATAAAATTTTAACCTGCTGCCATTTCCCGGCAGTAATGATTCTGATAAAGGGAAAAATGTGTTACATTTGTCTCAACTGTTGTGGTATTTCTTTTCGTTTTCATTTGTTCTTAATGTATTTTTGTTGCAGATAAACGTCTTTATTATGAGGGAAGCAGGAATATGCTGAAAGGATGAGAAGATTGTGAAGAAAAGGGACAGTGGTTGCATTAATTTTATACTGGGCATGCAGCTGTATCTAATTTTTCTTTTTTTTTTCTGAGTCTGCCTTTACAATGAAAAATGTTATAAGTGAAATATCAATAAAATTATAAAAAGTTTT
>VYZR01072568.1:22776-42234 GCA_013400675.1 Oxylabes madagascariensis | reverse complement strand
CTGAATGTGCACAAAGCCACAATCTCAAGGGCATATGCTCTGCTCCTATCAGGGCAGTAAGTAACCAGAAGCATCACACAGATCAAAGTGACTTTAAAAAGTTACAGTGATTCAGCTGAGTTGTTGCCACGAATTGTTCTGAGGCTCAGTTTGCAGCAGGAATGTGCTTGCATGCATCAGCTTAAAATTTTGCTCTAGAGGCTGCTTGTATCACAGTGTTGTCAAAGGCTACCCATGTTTTTAGGGCTGGTTACCCTCACCCAGCTGACGTGAAGGGACTACCTTGTGTGTCTAATGCATGCATCCTTAGGTTGCCTCGCTAAAATGTTGTGGCTTCTCTCCTTCTGGGAGATTCTTTAAANATTGTCATGGTACCACCTGGGGAGACACAAGGGGTAAAAGCATCCTTCACTCTGCTCTGAACTGGTTGCTGCTGCTTTTTGGAGCAGGGTTAGAAAAAGCAGTGTGAGTTGCAGTCCTTCCTCTACAATTTTGAGTTACCACCCTTCTCACAGGCACTCACAGTTTACACAGATCTGTGCCCCTTGCAGTTGGCCTCCTTTTGACACGTTTAAAAAACTATTTTCCATTAACACAAAGTTGTGTACAAACAGCTGTTCTGCTGGATCTAAAACCCCTGCAAAACTCTACTTGCATGAGCAACAAATTAGCCAGGTCTGTGCTGATAAGGTGAAAGCAATTTTGGGGGGTATACAGAATCCTTTGTCTATTTTCAGAAGCTGTACTTCCTGGCATATGTATATTCTTTGGTACACTTCCTCTTCTGGGCAAACAGGCAGCACTTAAACTCCTTGTAAACTCTGTATTTCCCTCAATGTGTCTTCACTGCCAAGATCTGCAATTAAATATGCTTGCCTAAGCTTAGAATTAAAGGGATCAAAATTAACTGACAGAATTTCAGTGAAAATTGCTCTTGTTGCCTCTCGGCCAGGTGTGATCTGAGCAACAAAGGAAAACATCTAAACACTGTTTCAATTTATCTTCAGTGAAAATTAACTTCATTTTTATATGAAAAGTTTTGCAAGGACTTCCCAGGAAAAAAATCCTGCAAAGTAGTCCAGGAAGTGTAGTTTATGGGTTTGTTTCCATTCACAATGTTCCACAATGGAAACACACAATTTTTTACGAGACAAGGATCTCACTGGAAATTAACCTGAGACTGAACACAAAAAGCTGGGGCTATAAAAGGTTGAAGCTGCAATCCTGCAAGGCACACGATGATAACCATAGCCATGCACACACATGAGGCTCTGGAGCAGAAGGAGGAAGGGCGATCACCCCCAAAGCTCTGCTGGGAGCAAGTTTCCCTTTTCTGTACGTGGAGTGGTGCCAGGTCGCCTTTGCCTTCCTTTAAAATGCCTGTAGCATTGGGATCAAAGCCTGTCACTGCTTCAGCCACAGAAACACAGTTTCACTGAAAGCAGAAGTGCCATCGCAGCACTTTCCAGAACTTGTTTCATGGCAGTCTTCGAAATGAAACCAGGTGTAATTGTATCCTCTTCCTCCTTAGCTGTTCATCCCAAGTTTCCACCAAACTTGGCATCTCACACAAAGCCTTAACTCTGAATTTGGACGGCTGCCTATTTGAAAGGCCAGCTGGCTGATAAATTGCTTTATGAGAATCTCCAGACTGCTAACCCAGAGGAAGAGAAGATCCATGTGAAACTCAATACGGACAGGGTATTGCTGCTTTGGCTCTAGAATGTGGTCCATCTACACAGTAGAATAAAATAATGAATATTTAAAGATCGAAGTGTCATCCTCTGGAACACCTGTTAGCCAAAATCCGCTTTGGGATTAACTGCTCAAGTAAGTAACAGGCAAAGGTCAGAGCTGTCCTGATGTGGGGAGGATCGTATCAGCATGGCCAGACCTGCAGCTGAGAATGCAGCGCTGTGTTTTGGGTGGGATTGCCTAACACTGCTTGGCTCACTTCTGTGCGAAAGAAGCAGATGTTGAGAAAATCTGTGAGTGCTTACTGTCACGAAGGAGGCAAATTCAGTTTGAGGTTGCTCATAACTGCGCCATTACCTTATTTCCAAAAAAACCCTTTTACTAAGTTTTGAAAGGCAAGTCACTTAAGTTCAAAAAATGCGTGTTTAAATCCACTCTTTCTTTACACATAAAAGGCCAGTGACTAATGAAATGTTACTACTACACAGGAAAATAGATAAACCAACCAGAAACCAACAACAAAACCCTTAATTGGGAAAATAATGTTGTCTGAAAGTGCATTTTTAAAACTTTGCTGACAAGGCTGCACCAGTTTCTTGCCTAAATATGCTGTCTCAGACAAAAATCTGTGAAATGTTACTGTGTTCCTCTTGTTCATCTCAAAATATAGAAGTGGATGGGAGACAGTAATGCAGATCTTGGTGTCAAAGGGTTCGTTACACGTAGTTTTGGTTTTTTCTCTTCCTGACTGTGACAGATGGTTCGATCAGGTTACTTTAATGTTCCACTGTGAAGGTGGACAGACTTTGTTCCAATTGCATAAACACAGGTAACATACTAAAATGCTGTAGAAAATTTAGAATGTGCACCACAGACCACCAGGAAGGTAAACAAATACCCACCTATGCAGTCTGCTCTCACAATCAAGCCTGAGCTGACAGTACAAGTAGAAATCACCAGGACTAAAAGTAAACCCAAACAGTCCTGTGGTTAGACACTAGTAGGTATACTTCAGGCAAATTTAAATATTTTTCACAGGGAGAATCTTTCTATTTATTTGTCTCAGAAAAAAACTTTTAAGCAGTTCTTTGAAACTGGCAGGCAAATCAAGATGGGAGTTATGGCTAATTTGGCAAAACTGTAAAAGGCAGCCCACCTTCAGCTGAAGTTTTGGTTTTCTTCTGAGTTACACCTGGAGCAGGAAACTGTTGATACAAAACACAATACTGTATCTACCTTCATGCCATTTTAAAATGAGACATTAAAGAAATTAAAATGCTTTACAAACACCCATCTCTTCGAAGCCCCTAGAAAATCCTTCCTAAAGCTGAATTGTCTTAAATCTTTGGTTTTGAACATTGTGGATAATGTTGGATAATCGGGATGTTTCTAAAAGTCCTTCCAAGAGCCATCTTTATAGAGTCTTATAGTCACTACAAAACAAGTCCAGAAATATGCTCTGTACTTTGACACCTTTCAGACTGAAAATCATCAGTAGTGTAAAAATTGCCTGAGGTTCTTGACTGAGATTTCTCTGAGAAACATGAGAAGAAAGATAGATGAAATTCCTTCCCTGCTTCAAAACCACTTCTTCTGGCTGCCCTTGGCCTTGTACACCCTCCTGATATGTATACATATTTCTGGGACGTTTCTCTTTTCTAATTATCTCATTTCTTCTATTTAAAAAAATTGTGGTCAACTTTTTGGAGTTCCTTTTCTATGATTTGACTAGCAATCTCAGGCTCAGAGTTTATAGCTGGTGTCATTTATCCATTCTGGTTACTTTAACTTTATCCTAAATGACACTAAATCTCTTTATCCTGTCCATGTAAGCATTTTTGTGTAGTCAGTGTGTGCTGTTGAATGACCATGCCATCCTTCTTGCTCTTTGGAATGGCCAGTGAAAGCATGTCTTAGGATGGGCAAGCACAGCCAGTGAGATCACTTTTGCTACCCTTTGAAAAAGAAAGCATTTTCAGTTATCAGCCTATTCTTTAGGTCACACTGCACTGGTGACAGCACAGAGGAAGGACTTTACTGACAGCTTTTACAGGAAGGAGAGGGAAATGAGACACCCAGTGCCCCAGAATGCCCAAACTCATCAGGGCACACAGCCTTGCCCTGGAGATCTGCCCCTCCAATCACGAGTGGGGTTTCCCCATGGAATGAGCTGGTGGCTGCTGCAGTACAAGCCGTGTCTGTGCTGGCCAGCTGTGCCCCTGCAGCTGTTCTAACCATCACAACTCCAGAACAGGATGCACTCACGTTAAAATCTCTTCTTAAGAAGATCTCTGTGTAGTTAATGCAGCAACTGGAGCGACCTACACTATGGTGAAGATCAGGAATATGTCACAGGAAAGTCTGAGGTGGGAAACGCCCTGTTCGGGTTAGAACATCATCCTCAAAATGTTCATTTGTTCTTTAACAACCCAAGCTCTTCCAATGAAAAATGCTAATGAAACTTCATTTCTGTGTCCCCTGTGGATGAGAGCCCTTAGGTATGGTTTCTGTCATTTCTGATAATGCTGTTTTCAAAGAAATCATGTGGATATTTTGCAAAAAAATTCTGCCTGTGTAAATAGGGGCTAGTGAATAAACTTGTAGCTGGCATCAGGTGGATAAACTTTTTAACAATAACAGAATACACACAGAACACAAACACTCATCCATGAAAAGCTGAATGCTGAGAGACTTGTATAATTCTCTTCTGGGCCATTTTTATGTGCAAATTGTGTAACATCCAGTAGAAACACTTGCTTTCCTTCCTCATAAAAATAAAAGCTATTAGCACTAGAAGAGAGCCCAGCTGGATGTTCTGGCTGCTATTTGGTGTAAGTGTTTGGAGTGATAGCTCTGCGGTATGCCCAGCTACCAGATAAATGCAGTAGGCAGAGGTCACACCTAGTTTTTGTGTCCTTATCAGATGTTCTCAGATAGGTGTGGCCTGGATAGAATTAGAAATTGTGTGAATATTTGGCTTGCTTTTGTGAAAAAGTCAGGCAATTCAAAGTTCCTTCTGTGAAGCAAGAAGCAGATTCCTGGTGTTCAGCTGGGTGAACTATGCTCTCTTCCCAGAAGTTCCCTCCCCCTACTGCAGCAGGGGCAATACTGCTGGTGCTCTGTGGTGGGTGGAAAGCACTTTGGCTTTCTGAGCTGCAGGAGCCAAGCAGAAACACAGCAAGCCTAATTCATCTCTTGTCCATCTCTGAAAGGTAACAACAACCCATATTACTGGGAAGATGAGCCACATGTGCTCCCAGTAGGACTTCATTCCAATATTACTCACAGCAGTTATTTACCCTCAGCTGGTTGATTGGCTTTTTTGTTGTTTTTGGGTTTTTTCTTTTGTGGTGGTAGATGTTGGCAACTTTTGTGGTTTATTTTGTTTTGTTTTTTCATTAAATATATCTTCTACCACAAGGAGTTGAATTTGCTTACACTTTGAAACTATATTCTAGCCTCAAAGATGTATTCCCACTCTTATGTTAAAGCAGTAGTACACAGTACTGCTCGATGGAGTGCATGGGAAAGCACTGACATCTCCTCTGGCTGGATGCAATGCTCTTCACATCCCTGTGCTCCAAAAATTACTGTAAAACTGACTCACTAGTTCTCTATTTTTAGTCCTCTGTATTTCAGCAACTTCCAGCTTTTATCTGTCAAGTTTAGTAGTTTCGAATTTTTAATTTTTTTTTTCTATTATCACACCCTAGAAGCTTTGCCCATCTTCTGAAAATTGCAAAAGGGTTCTCTGTACCTCACATCATTAAAAGTGAAGTTTTTGCCATGTTTTTAATGGTGCATGAGTTGACAGAGCTCTAGAGAATCTCCAAAAAGGGAAGAATGCTAAGGCCAAAGTTTGGTGTCAGGCAACCAAATTGGTATTTATTAGACATCCTTTCAATGTGTTACACTGAAAAAATCACAAAGCTGTGTAAAGTACTTTGCTGGAACACAAGGATGCCATTATATGGGGGAAAATAATTTTAAAATAGAAATAAGAGGAAATAACATCATTTTATCCAGTCTTAAGGTTTGTCTTCTAACTGTAGACTTTCACTAGTTCAGCTTCTGCTTTTCACTTCCATTTTTTCTCCCCCTTCTTTCAACTGCCTTCATTCTGATTTTCATCAATTATTTGGCCCACTTTCTAGTCACTTTAATTTTTATCTCGCTTAAATCAGAAAGAAGAGATGAAAAAAATTCTTATGACCATTTACCCTGTTCCAATCTAACATGTTCCTCAGCTCCTCAATTTTATTATCACCTGATCTAGGCCTGTGGCTAAGTTTCTCTTCTGTTACTAAAACTAAGTATGAAATGTATTGTCCAGCCTTACAAATATCATCTGTCATGGTATTGTGAGGCCTGGAAGAGCATAAAAGCTCTGCTGCAAGGGGTGACAAAGAAAGCTTGGACTGTAGGACAAAAGGCCACAAAAATTTGTTTCCTCTTGCCCTGTGCCTTTCACTTTCAACAGACTAAGAGTGTCACCCAAACTATGCTGTACTGGGATGCACACTGTGCTACCAGACCAGCCTGTACTTACTGGGATGACAAGATACTCCACATTCTCCTCTCTTGCGCAAATAACAAAGCGGAATTCCCCAAACTCACGCAGTACGTGCTCAGCCACAGGAGCTCCACACTGCAGTGTGCCAGCTCTGCTTTCTGATATAACAGCAACAAAGGCACCTAGAAAATGGATTGACTCCAGGAATAACCAAAGAGGCCTTCAGAGAAGAATCCTATTTTCAGTTTCCTTTTCCTTTAAGTCAAGGTGCTTATGTCTCTTTCAGCAAACTTCAGTGTCCCCTTTTAAATATTTTGGTAGATTTATGGTAGATTGATGAGGCAACAAGTTTTCAACAATGTGTTCTGCTTTTGATCTTACTTTTCATTAAGCATTAGGGCCACCTCTATACACATCAATACAGTGAAGCTGACTGTAATCTGAATTTTCATTACATTCCTGACAACTTTCCATTCTGTTGAGCAGCTAACCTGGTAAACTCTGAGCATATCCTGGTACTTAGCCTTTTCTCTTAAGAGCGAAGTCCTTCCCATTTCACACTTCTTTAAACCAGACACAACTTCTTTGATTTTTGCACCAGAAAGCAGAAGCTTTAAAATAAACTGCTTCAAAGTCCCCCCCCTCAAAGGTACGTTAATGTTGAAGCTACTTCTCATTTGAATGACCACGGTCTCTGTTGGACACACACGCCTCACCACAACTGGGTCTCAGTTGTGCTGGATACTGCATTGGCTGTCAGCAGAACTCTGCACTGTGAGAGTAAGGGACTAAGGTTAGGATGGAAAACCCTTGTGATGACTGGGAATTTCATTTTACAGTCTGGGAGACTGCAGTCTAGAGAGTGACACATCTACTTGTCACAGCTGAAAAAGTATTTACAATAAGAGATCTTTCAGGTTATGCCACAAGAATGTCTTCTGCATGGGAACTTCTTTTTCATATTTGGGAAAAAAAAAAAAATAAAAGTGGCTTTAGTACTAGCTGAAAAGAAAGGGCCTTGTTTAATAATTTGAAAGGACTCTGCCTGGTATTGCTTATTCACCTTTAATACATTTAACTCAACACACTTCCCTGAAGGAGATGCTTAGTATTCTGAGGAAGGGTGAAAAGTTTAGGTTTTCTATTCAAGTGGAAGTAAAATGAAGACGGTACAGCTTTAAAAATGCGTATTTGTAGCCCTCTCATCTGTACTCCTTCCTTCTGATGGATACCACTTTTAAGTACCACATCAAGCTGCATTTCTCCAAGACTATCTATGAGGATGGACTCCTTGCTGTTTATAGGCACATGTTACTGGCATATATTGACTCAGACCACATTGTGTATATCAGTAGAAGTCTGGTAGTTGGGAATCATGCTTCACAACAGCTGGAACTCATTTTCTTCCCTTATTCCCTATAGATACTGTTTAGGATGAGAGTAATCTTACAGATGTAAAGAAAAAGTATATAATGGCTACTCTGGGTACTGCTGCAAAGTGACTTTACTTAATATCATACCTGTTAGGTGCTTTAGTTAACAGGCATTTCATTAAAAGGTTCTTTTCAATATGGGAAAGTAGCACCTGTGTGGAGACAGTAATTCCAAGCTATTTTGTTGTACTCCAATTTCTTTACTAGGTGAATGAATCACAAAATTAAGCAATGACTTGGTCCTAATCCACAAGTAAAGGTGTTTTGCTAAGGAAGCAAAACACCTTTACTTTTTTTTTCATCAATTCTCTTTGAATGCAGAGCCTGTTTTGCTTTGTCAGAATGATCACTGGCCTTTCCTCTGCTTTGCCTCTCCTTTTGCATTGCTGCCACTGATCCCACCCTGCCTGCGCCCACCTGTGCCGCTCCTCCAGCCCGTGTTTCCTCTTGCCCACGGCAATGCTGCCGATGACAAAATGACCCAAGCCTTCCCCCTGTAAAAACCAAAACTAACTGGCAGAAAAAATGGGCGAGTCCCATCAGACGGGGAACAAGGTCTGTTGCAACCTTCGGCCTTCCTTTTTACTCCTGGGGTTTTGCTTTTCGGCGTGAGCGCGATGGCCTCGTAGTGGCTGTGAATTGTCCGCTGCTCTCCCTCCTGAGGCCCCGGGCACCTCTGGGAATCCTGCTGCCTCCCGGGACCCAGCAGGGACAGCAGCTCTCCAGAACAGGGCCCAGGACAAGCTACGAGGACGCAGCTGAAGGGATGGGACAGGGATCTGAGGACAGGCTCTGGGTTTGCTGTTCCCTGGAAACGCAGGGAAGCGGCACGGCACAACCTGGGCTCTATCCGACGGCGATGCCTTCACGGCCGCAAAGGTTCTCCGAGGGAAGCTGCATCCCTGCCACCAGCTTTCCATTACATCCGAACCGTGTGTCCGCGCTCTGGGTTTTCTAAGTGTTCTTTATGTGTCCCGGTCCCCCGTGCCAGCCCCTCAGCCCTGCCGCCGGGACGAGGCGCTGGGCTTCTCCCAGGGCTCCCGGCACTCACGGAGCCCTTTGGCCGCCCCGCTCAGACAGACCCCGCGTTACCTCAGCCCTCGCTTCTCCACCCAAATCCCACAGCCGGACCCAGCGGCTCCCGNCGGCCCGCCTCGCCGCCCCGCAGCGCCCCGGGGGGAGACCCCCGCCCCCGGCAGGAGCAGCCGGAGCCCCCCGGCTTCCAGCGGTGCCCGCTGTCGCTCCCACGCTGCTAACACTTCGGTTTATCGGCAGAGTAATTCGTACTTCCCGTTGCTTTCGTCTGTCCCTCCCAGAAGTTCGTATTCCAGAGGGTTTCGTTGTCCGCTCGTTTTTCTCCCGCAATCCATCAGTGAATGCCCCTCGCCTCTTCTGTGTCCGCCTAACTACCCAGCGAGGAAATCCGTGGAGGTGAAATTCGTGGATTATTCTGTCAGTGTCAGGTGTTCGATCCTGTCCCCAGCCAGCCCCCAGAGCCCGGGGGGGTTGTGGCTTGCCCCTCCGAGCGCAGTTTTCCATGGCCGTGCCGCTGGATTGCCCGGGAAGGGGGATGCTGCTTGCCCAGGGTCTGCCTCGCCACGGCCCCGGCACCCTGACCCGCTGATTTCCGTGGTGATCCTCCCTGCAGGCTTTGAAGGGGTCTCGCTCTCTTTCTGAAACAGAAATAGGAACATAAACTGCTAGAAATTTGCAACTTCATTCCCTCTTTGGAAGTATCAAGAGGACTGAGCTTTGTGGATGAGAAATTTCTGAACGTTATCTGGTGTCCGTTCTTTCCAATGCTTAAACCATCTCCTGCAATACAAGGGGTTATTTGTATTCCTCAATACTTCGTCGACAGTAATTATTATAGGTGTGGCAAATTCCTTACTCAAATTTTTTGACAAAAGGACAGAACTCTGCCAAAAATTAAAAAAAGACAGAATGCTCCTTTCCAGTCATATTGAAGATTTCACCAGGTATCCAGTACTGAAAATCAGCTGTTTCCAGAAAAACTGGTATTTAAAGAGGATGGAACAGCTACTTATTTTCCCACAAGCAATTGTATGAACTACACGCTCAGTGTGAAGCTAAGAGTCATTTGGAACAGGATTTTTTTAGCCTGCAGCTCCTGCTTGTCTTGGGGAATCAGTTTTGAAAGAGCTTTTCTAGCCTCCCAAATGGGAAAATCTTCAGAGAGGTTCCGTGTGTCAGATCATACTGTCCTTTGTTTGAGCTTCTTCTAACAGTGGCTGCAAGGCACTCTGCTTCTGTACTTACCTGTTCATGNCAGCTTTCCATTACATCCGAACCGTGTGTCCGCGCTCTGGGTTTTCTAAGTGTTCTTTATGTGTCCCGGTCCCCCGTGCCAGCCCCTCAGCCCTGCCGCCGGGACGAGGCGCTGGGCTTCTCCCAGGGCTCCCGGCACGCACGGAGCCCTTTGGCCGCCCCGCTCAGACAGACCCCGCGTTACCTCAGCCCTCGCTTCTCCACCCAAATCCCACAGCCGGACCCAGCGGCTCCCGCCCCGCCAGCCCCGCCGGGTGTCCCGGCACGCCCAGGGCTGGCACTGAGGGCGCCCTCGGCGCGGCCCCGAGCGCCGCTTACCCCAGCGCCGTCAGCTCCCGCTGCAGCGGCTCCCGGCGCTGGGCCATGCTCCCGGGCTGCTCCGCCGCCTCACGGGGCTGAGGAAGTGCGGGCCGGCACCTCCCCGGGCGGGGCCAGNGAGAAATTTCTGAACGTTATCTGGTGTCCGTTCTTTCCAATGCTTAAACCATCTCCTGCAATACAAGGGGTTATTTGTATTCCTCAATACTTCGTCGACAGTAATTATTATAGGTGTGGCAAATTCCTTACTCAAATTTTTTGACAAAAGGACAGAACTCTGCCAAAAATTAAAAAAAGACAGAATGCTCCTTTCCAGTCATATTGAAGTTTTCACCAGGTATCCAGTACTGAAAATCAGCTGTTTCCAGAAAAACTGGTATTTAAAGAGGATGGAACAGCTACTTATTTTCCCACAAGCAATTGTATGAACTACACGCTCAGTGTGAAGCTAAGAGTCATTTGGAACAGGATTTTTTTAGCCTGCAGCTCCTGCTTGTCTTGGGGAATCAGTTTTGAAAGAGCTTTTCTAGCCTCCCAAATGGGAAAATCTTCAGAGAGGTTCCGTGTGTCAGATCATACTGTCCTTTGTTTGAGCTTCTGCTAACAGTGGCTGCAAGGCACTCTGCTTCTGTACTTACCTGTTCATGTCAACAGGCAGACTTTCAGTTGTAGATAAAGATTTTGCAAATAAGCTGGGGGTTTTTTCCTTACTAGGAAAAAAAAATTTTTTAGTGGGGAAAAACACTTTTTTCCTTTTTCTGAGTTTGCCCCTTCCACTGTTGCTTGTTGAAAGCTTGTGATCTGATACTCTATTTGGTAACCTGACTCTGAAATCCACAACATTTGGTTCTACAGATGCTTTGATGTCTCCACTGTTTGCTTGTATTTGCTGATAAGGTTTATTTATTATTGTTCTCCTATTCTGGAAGCTGCTGTATTTGATTTCAGTAGGGGTGAACCTATTCCAGGTTATCTTGTCTGTCTTACTGATAGAGGCAGAAAAGCACCTATGAAAATTTCTGAGTTAAAGGAAAAGGCACAGAAGGAAAAATCAATTACATTCCAAGCAACAAAGACCCACAACTAAATTTCAGCAAATTCTAATTATATCACAAATGGCCTTGAAAGTTTAGCAATGCAGCCTCAAAGGTGGTTTCCAGCCCTTGTGTACTTCTTACTCTGCACCTGAGAGTGCAATGTTTCCTCTTCATTTGTATAAAAAAAAGAAAAAAAAAAAAAAAAAAATTAAAAAAAAGGCAGAAATTGTACTGTCATGCAGCAGAGGCTGTCACTTGATTTTTGGGTTTTGACACAGGCCACGGGACAGAAAGTCTACAGGGTTCCACCTTGCACTTCCCCAAAGCCAGAATACTTCAGTGTCTGCATTTGGTCCTCCTCCCAAGCACAGGCATCCCTGTTGGAGGACTGGTTCTGTGTGCAGTGTGAGTGCTGTGCAGAGCAGACCTGTAGATAGCAGCAGTGCTCTGCTGCTTGCAGCTCAGCCCGAGCACTGCTGGCCACAGAGCACCCCCAAAAGACAGTTTGGATCTCTACTCATCCCCTCACAGCTGTCAGTTAAAAAACAAAGTGGGATTTAATTAAAAAAACCCAATCTCTTCAAGTCTATCTTGAATAACTGCACCATCTCACAGGAAACAAACACCAAACCCCTGTTGTTTTAAATTTAGGTCATGAAAAACAGAAGGTGAACTATGACCATCAAAATGGGGAGGGTCAATAATGATCAACATATGTGCAATTATTCCTTGTGTTGTGTTACACTAGGTTATTCCAGAATGCCATATTTCCCAGTAGACTTCAAAACCCAGTAACAGCTTTACAGTGCAGCCACCAGGTCTCTCAGTCCAGCAGGTGTTTGCTTCTGTGATAGTGTTTTTGGAGATTGTGTGTTCTGTTTGGGCAGAAATTGTGAGATTGCTAGATGAGCTTATATCACATGTCCTGCAAGTGGTCAGATCCAAGGATCATGATGGTTCTTCAAGGTTTTCCAGTTTTTATGCAGCAATTGTTTAAAACTGTTTGAAAGTTTTAATTTTTTTTCAGGTAATTGTAATTTTATACTTTCATATATACTAAATAAAAGAGAATTTGGCTTAATAGGCATGTTACTAATAAATAGACATGACTAATGCAAAAGTATAATTAAATAGCTCCAGTTACTTGACAGAACTTGGCAGGAAAGAATTGAAAATTTAATTTCTCTCCTTTTACCATTTCACCTTCCAATAACCTAAATAGATTATAGATAGCTGTGAACCATCCAAGTAAAGATGGTCAATCACAAAGACAGTGATTTCAACCAAACAAAAGTAAAAGAAACAGATATATTACAAAGCCATCATTAACACAATTCGGATGAGGGGCAGGTTAGGATGGAGCACAGTGGGCACCTGCAGAGTGCAGGTTTCCTACACAGCAGAGAGCTGGCCATTGATTCATTCCATTTAAGGTGACTGTATCTGATAATTTTGCAGTGCCCGAGACATCTAATCCCTATTACACTCAGGTATGACTCCATGGGATTCTGTGAAACTCTCTAAAGCAGCTACAGAAGTCTTTCCACCATGTTCAAACACAGGATGCATACTATATCATCTTCTGAAATTAACCTGATTCTTCCCTTCTGAATGTGGCACAGATTGTCTTGGAGTGTTTATTGGAAAAAATTTTTATGCTGGAAAACACTTCAGATACTGGATATCAGCATAGTGATGAGTTTACTTTGTGGATTTTGAGGCACCTAAGGCTCGTTTATTTAATGTGTTTCTAACGTCCACAGTAAACACATTCCAAGCACATGCCAGCTAGCCCTGTGTTGACTGCAATCTATTCAGATAGGAAACACAGAATAGTGGTGAGAAAAGGAATTTGAATTACCCAGGTTCCTAAGGAAAAATGTCTTGAAGACAAATTGTGCAAAAGGAAGGGTTGTTCTTGCCCCATTTTCTCCACAGTTTGGGTGGAGCAGGGCTTCTGTAGCCAAAGATCACAATAGTTGTGTTGCTGTCAGGGTTCATTCCCCAGACTTGGATTGGGATCACGTCTCCACCTGAGCACAGCAAGAGGTGCAGCAGCCATGCCCTCTCAAGCCTTTGGAAAGTTTCCTGCCAAGTAGGATAGGCCCTGCCATGTCGGAAAGGAATATGATGATGTATGGAATCCCAGAGATACTCATTTAATAATTCAGCTTTATAAGTCTCCTAACTTTGCCCTTTGTAAAAAACTAGCATTCTTCATACGCTTCATGACGTGACTTTCGGGAGCAAACATAGTTATCATTTCCAACATAATACACTTTCTCCTCCTGTTTGCTGTAGGAAATTCAACTACTCCTCTAGGACTAAGTATAGGAGGATTTTTTTTTCTGGTTTCTGAACTTAAACAGGGACATGGAAATAAGAATAGGAAGTTTCCTTTGATGCTTGCTAAATTTTTTCCTAGCCCTTGATTGCTGTGTGTATAACCAGGAGCTGGAGCATGTGTATTTTGAGATGATGGTGGGAGATCAAATGCCTCCAGCTAGAACAGCTGTGTTATTGCACATGATTTGGTTTTCACAGTTTCAATAATGTGGATAATGATGTGAAGATTATGTGTTTCCAGCTTCAGTCCTACAAGGAAAACTTTCTAGGAACTTTGTCAATCCACTGTTTAATGTACATATGTGCTTGAAGCCCTCAACACATTTTTCACGTCTTCTTAGACACAGCCAAAGTCTCCTTAAAACTTCCCACTTTAGAGCAATGTCATACTCTCTGAATAAATGATGTGCAAATGTTTTTCCTGTCCAGTCAAACCCCAAGATAATCTCCACAAATAAAACCAAACACCTAGAAATTATCTCTAAATTGGAAAATGTGGGTTTCAGTGGCCGTTAGTGGCAGCACGCTTGGGGAGGTGGGAGAGAGCAGGTCTTGTTGCCAAAGGCCAGGGTGAGGGGCAAGGTTGGAGACAGGTAGCTCCTCTTGTGGGCCACGTGGTGCCTTGAGCCCAGTGACCTGCTGGCGGTTCAGCCTCTGTCCAAGAGGAATCAGAGCTGGCTGGCAAGTCTGTGCTCCGAGATCACACAGTAATTAAGGATGTAGAGAGGAGAAGCCTCTCTAGACTCCCTCAAAGACGGCTCTTGGCTGTAGTGGTTTGGGGTGGGGAGCACCTTTAGGGTTGGAGACCTGAATGTCCTCCCACCGGGAGTTGCTCCAGGGATTCCTGCTTGCCTGTGAAGCCAACCCATAACTCTGCCCTGCAGCAAAACCCAGGGTGCCAGCTCCACCTCTCTTCTGGCTCCCAGCTCCTCACAGATGGCGTTACAGTAGCCATGGTCAAGCTAAGGTAGAGACTGCACCCAGGGCAGGACTGACCACACACACCAGTGCACACCATACACAAAACCTGATGGAGATGCAGCATATGATTTTAGGCTTTGGTAAAAGTCTCACAAAAATCTAGGCTTAGGTGAAAGTGTCATAAAACACAAAATGAAACTGTTTAAACTGGAGATGGGATAAGAGAAGAAAAGGCTGAGAACAATCTTACTTGCTGTTTTGTAAAACTGATTAGGGATCATAAGTTTTTTCATTTTTGCTTTTTGAAACTTCAAAGTTTACATTCAAATAACATATAATAAATAACAAGTTATATATATAATGAATAACATATAATACACAATAAATACAATAATATATAATAATAATAATATACAAATATATCTGTGCACTATCAAACTTGATAGCCCTGTCTGTCACCTTATGCAACTGTTTATGGATACAGGGACAGGCTTCAGGGGTAATACCAAGACTTGAGTGCAAAGGAGCTCAGAAGAAAAATTATTTTACTCAAATAAAATTCTGTTACGTCAGTAGCTCTGAAAACATTTAAATGTTGCATCATTTTGCATTTTATGGCACTACTGATACATAAAGCAGGATACTGAGAATATGGGTCAAAAAGGGGATGCAGCTTGCTTTCTGAGAACAATGATTGCAATTTTAGTGCCTTTTTTCTTGCAGAGGAAGCATGGGTTAGTGTGTTAACATTATGTGAACATAATATGTCAAGGTTATCCCAGAAGACATCTTGCTGAAATTGCAGATGCCAGGCATTTTCCAGTGCCTCATCAAAAGAACAGTTCAGTGCCAGTTGCTAATTTAAAGATGTATATGCCTTGTGTCAGGTCAATTTATCCAAGATGAATAAGAGCCTAACCTTAGAAAGGGTGCAGGGGCTTTATAACTAATATTTTGTGGACCCTAATTGGTCTAATGGGTGTTCAATGCCTTGCAAATGCCTGGTATGGATGGCTGCTTCTCCTACCAGCACATGGCATCAATGACCATTTGCAAGCCAGCAGCAGTTTCATCTTCCATTCCATGTTCAGGCATTTCAGTGACTTTAAAAACCAACACTCAGTCACATTAACACCCAAGAGCAGTCTCCTGGCAGCGTCCAGGTTATAAATAGAGATGCTTTCCAGGAGCCTGGTCTTACCTGAGATGTCCATCTGCCCGTGCTTGTAGGCATGAACTTTGCACGCCCATTTTGGGGCAATTGCAGTGGATCTCTCCTGCAAAGGTGGGAGAGGTTGTGCACATTGCTGTGCCTGGCACATTCTCCCTGCTCAGGGGGACAAGAGCATGTGCCCTGCTGGTATTTTTTGGTGAGGGGAAAGCCAAGCTTGAGTCATTTGTGGAGGATTGTGTGAAAAGAGCAGAGGGCAGTGGCTGCAGGCAACCATGCCATGCTTTCCTGCAGAGCCTTCAAAAAGCACCAGGACTGTTGTTTTGTGGTTTTGATTTAAACTGCAGATATTGATTTTTTTTTTTCTTGCAAGGCAAGCACATTTGGCCAAGTAGCACAGTAGGGTGTATTAAAAACTCCTGCCTGACCGCGCCGCTTCCCCTCCCCATAGCTATTTATTGTACCACGGACCACAACAGCTGCACTGGGCACCCACGTGACACACAGCTCTGGCCTGTGCCAACATTCAGCCCATCAAGACCTCTTATTTATACTGCGACTTTCATAGCAGCCATCTCACCCCACTTCACGTGTTATAATTAGACCTTGAAAACCGGTTCAGATAAACATAACTCAAACGTTAAAAATCTCCAAACTGATTGACATAAACAAACAAAGTAGTGAGGGGCTGGGGAGTTTGCTCAGATGTGTCCTTGTCACCATGATTTTGGCATAGTGGACCGGCTCTGGTTTGAATGAAATACAGCTTTCAGGTAGTGGTCTTTGGTTCTGTTAGCTCAGAGCAGAGCAGGGTGCACTCATGTTTAACCGCTGTAAAGCTGATATAGCTCAGGCCTTGTCAACACTGTGGGTGCGCTCCAAGTCCTGCCACTGATCTGATTTCATTGCAGATAGGCGAAACTAATCAAAAGACAGTTGTATCCCGCGGTACAGGTGCCTGAAATGCAAGCTGTAATTGAACAAAGAGAGAATTTGTGGACGACCCAAGGATGAACCAGTGAGGATTTTTATGGTTTAAGGCGAAGAATTAAGGAAATTGAGATTTGAGACACAACCTTGATGCTGTAAAGAAAGTGGAGGAGACTCTTAGAAACATGGGGCTTTTATTGTTATTATGGCCTGATTCTGTTTCAGGAAGTTAGGAATCTCCTCTTTGAACTCAGAAATTCAATTTGCATATTTATTCAGTGTTAGTCAGCTTTCTTTTTCAGTTCTGACAGACTGTAAGTTGTGATACCTGGAACCAGAATTTGGGACTTCTTGTAGGCCACCTTTACTTCTTGACATTTCTCCAGTTTTTACATTTAGGGCATATGTAGGGTTGAAGGGGGACTGGGCTACGTGTGATCTCCCAGGAAATCCTAAGTTTGAAACATGAAATTCATAAGATGCTAGCTGTCTACATCATTATTTTTATTAACATTAAAATTTAATTTAATTCTTTCTTGCTTTGAAAGGATTTGATAGTCCAGGAATCTGTTTGCCAGAGCTGCAATAAAACCAAAACCCCATGGTCTGTAATCTATTGAGAAGAGCAATCATGCACAAGGTCCAAAGCCCCCACTTACATCCAGGAAACTTAAGTTATTTAAACTACATTTCTTGTCTATAATAACCCAGATCTTTGCAGCCTTAAAAAAACATAGTCCTGGCCAAAGTATATCAAAGTATATGTGCTATACCCACAGAAAGCATTTTACTAACTGGTGTAAAAATTAAATATTGCATAAATACTAAAAGCATAAGAGCTTCATGTATAAAACAGGCTTCCCTGCCATATTTCTAGGGATCATGAGATCCTGCCCCTGGGAATTATCCACTCAGTCCTGCAGACCAGGTAAAAGTCACACTCTAAACACCCACCAAAGCAAAGAGTCTTTACTACAAAGCTGCAGGCAACTGTAGCACGTCACCACATGTATGTTGCTGTTTTACTTTAAACACTTAGAAATGTGCCACCTGAGGGTTTCACAGCATGTGCCAGTGTCAGACAGAGATCTGTGAGCTTTTATGCTCTGGCATGGCTCCAAACTGGGAACAGGATAGCACCAAATGTTGGAAATACTCAGTCAGAAGCCCAGGTGGGCAGCGTGCTTCGGTAAAGCCAAGCAACCTGAACCACAGCCAGGAGCAGAACACAGGTGTTTCTACAAGCAAATCTCTTTCTGTGTCACTAATAAAAGTTTGCAAGTCATTGTCTTCTGGAATGGAAATGGCATGGCAGAGAAAATCACTGATCAGATTGAAACTATTTTTAAGCTGGTGAAATGAAGTTCAGTTGTTTGCAAAATGGTGCTGAAATTCAAGGTTGGTTTACTGCAGGTTTAATAGCAGTCCTGAGGCTGACAGAAATAACCTGAAATTCTGTAAATGAAAAGTTCATTGAACAAAACCTCTCAGTATAAAAAATGCAGGTTCAACGTAGAGATCTCAGAATATACCAAAATGTTTATCTGCTTGAGTTAGTGAACATTATTTTGACTTCTCTATCGGTTGCAAGTCATGTCAGAGTGTTTCTGGCAAAGCTGCAGGCAATGACTTTATAGCAATTGAACTGGATGTAACCAAGCTCCAAGAAGCTGAACGGCAGTTATTCTGTAGCATATTTTGCAAATGATAAAAATCCATTTAAATAAGAGTTGCATGTTCCTAATCATGTTCATCGAAGGGGAGCTGCACATCCAGCATACCTTGAAGATGTCTCACCAGTGCACAAATAGGGATCTTAATCAGCATCCTCAGAAAAAAAAAACAAACCTGTGGAGTCAGGTGCGAGGGTGAAGGTGGGGGCAGTCTAGTTGATGCCAAGAAGTAAAATGTCACTTTGATTCTTCATCTGCTATCACGGTTACAAGAAATAACCTAGGCAGCAGCAGCCCCCATTAGTACTTTGAAAAACGAGCTTTTGCTTGTTTGGAATTCAAGGTGAAAATTGTCTTTTGGATTTTTAAGTGGCAGGTTCTGCTCACATTTCTGGGCTGTTTCACATTGTAGGAAGGTTCAGCTGGCTGCTCTCTGCCACCAGCATGTAGTTAAGTACTCTATGCTTCCTTTAGGATCTAAATACAGGGAGTGTAAACAATCCTTCTTGCAAGTTAAACAGCTTGACACCAGAAAACCCCTTATTTTTTTGTCCTCCAGTTTTGCTTTAACATTAGAAATGTATAGAAATACAATACATTGAAGCAGAGCTGTTTCAGGGATGTCCAGGCATAAACACACACTCACACTGGTGAGTAACAGCAGCAGCAGGGGAGGAAAGAGGAAATTTTAACCAGGAGGAGCTGGCACATAACAGGTACCGTGGGTCTGTCAGGCCCTTCAGACTGATAGAGGAGCAGATGGTTATCTACAGGAGCACACACTGCAAGGAAATAAAGGCTGCATCAGATCTTTCATGATCAAACCCTGGGGCTTTAGGGAACCCTCATATGTCAGGTTGATAAATAGGTCTTTCCTATTACAGATTTTTATCTTGCAAAAAAAGTAGCATCCACAGCAAAGTCACTGTGGAAGTTGCCTCTGAAGCCTGCTGCAAAACTGGGGAAAAGATGTCTAGGGCTGAGATATTTTGGAAAGATATTCTGTACTTGAAAAATATTGTTGAGCGTACATTGCAATCAAGCCAAGGCAAAGCAAGCTGGTGCTGTAGCACATTACTCAGAGAAGTGGGCTAAGAAGGTATCCGTCTGAGAACTCTTCCCAAAAGCTCTC
>VYZR01072568.1:1576-19549 GCA_013400675.1 Oxylabes madagascariensis | reverse complement strand
CACCTAGTCAGGATTGTTTGTTTGTTTTATGTTTTAATGAAGAGACAAACACAGACAGGATTTCAGGTAGATGTTGTGCTCTTTGTATAGCTGTCATATCACAGCACCCTTGCCTCATCTCAGCAGAAACAGAAAATAAAGGATGCATACTGCAGACCAAACAAATGTAATGTGGCTGATGCTGCTCTTGACTTTGCCCCTAGACCTCCAGGCTGCCTTGCTTTGGGCCTTGGGAGGTGAGTGGGAAGAATGAGAAGTCCAGAGGGTCACATCCATATCTTGGGGATTAGCCAGGGACTTCTGGTTTGCCTTTTTAATGGTGAGTGAGCAGTCCTGTTTGCACCAGGCTGTACCCCTACCTGCTCGCTGAAGACAGAACAAAAAATGCCTTTCAAGTCAAGCCACCATTAAGTCATTCACCAAAATCAAAGACATTGAGCATTTCTGTGGCACTAGGAAAAGAATAATACCATGAGAGGAGGTAAAGGAGTACAGAAATTATGAGAGCAGAAAACAGTCTTCCAAGCACACTTCTTTTTCCTACCTTTTTAACTTCATAACCAACAAGTTCACGGTATTTTAAGTGCCTTTACCACTTGGACTAAAGCAGCAGTGAAGGAGAAAAAATTGTTACCAAAAGAAAAATACAGGCAATGTCATACCTTTTATAAAACTAAGCACCAGAACAGTATTTTGTTCCTAGTTACTTTCGAGTAGATAAAATATATCTAATTCTGAACTGTTAGGTAGGAAAATTAGAGATACCACTGGGGAAAAAAATCCTTCGCGATACCACATGGAGAAAGAGCCTTTAAATCACTGAAGCTTTCTGTATTGAGGGGTGGAAATGATGCTCTGAACAGGTGTTTCCATAATGCCAGCAGAGGAAAGATGGATGAGAGTAGCCCCAGGCACTGAAGCAGTATAATAACACACTTAGGGGGCTTGGCTGCTGAAAGCAGGTTGTGAACTCTTGGGGAACATGAGAGCAAAGGAAATGCAGGCAAATGGTCAGGGAGCCAGACAAGCTATCAGAAGAGTTATGACAGGGTAGATAGGAACTAGAAGTAATGAAGAAGGAAAGATGGAAGAAGGAAACAACCTGGAATGGAGAGATGAGAGGCAGATAATAAAAGAGAAAGCCCAGAGCCTCGTTGTTGGTTGCAGTTGTAGTCCTAGCAATTACTTTTTGCAGATTACATTTAAACAGCTTTCAGTACCTGTGTGTCATGGTATAAACAGCTGCTCCTCCTCAAAGCTAATGCCATTGAGGAGAAATAAAAAAGGGAATTTGTAAACACGCGTCAGTCTCGGGGATCCTAATGCAACCTATAGGTTGAGAATATCTGAGGGATTTGCTCCAGGGTTTAAGTAGGGAATAGTATTACTGTTTCAAGAATGGTGCTAGGGAATATATATTTTCATTAGAATGAGAATTAAAATCTTAATCTTTGGCTTAATTAAAAGGACATAGTTCCTTAACCTTAACACTATGTGTCTCTGGATCATATACAATCTGTGGTAGAGAAACTGAGGTTCCATTGCAATCTGTAGCTCCCAAAACGATGTAGTATAACAAAGAAGTCTCTATGATGCATTAATGTGTGTGTGTACCCAGGAGGGAAACACCAGCAGGCAGGAGTTGTAGAAAGCTGTCTGAGGAAGAAGCAGGGATACCAGCCAGCCTATAAAGTGCTGCCTGGGTGCTGGGCAGGTAGTAAGCTGGTGGATATTTGGAACAGAAGAATTTGCTATTTTTATAGTTTTGTATCCAAGATGGACTGTGCTTCGGAAAACACTGGAATTATACATTGCTTGCACTGTTGAGGAGCAGGACAGGGATGGCATTCGCTGAACACAGAGCCCACCATTCTCCATATCGTGCTGCAGAAGGGCCTGTTTGGGAGAACAGTTTTAACAGAGGGAAGTGACCATCTTGCTTTTCTCAGTGCCAAAGCACTAACGGCTTATCCCTGTTGTCTTATGGGCTGAGCAGAAAGGACCAGGGATTTCAGCAATGTGAGACTCCATCAGAAGCAGGGTCAGGAGGCCACTGACAGCTGTGAAGTGACAGAGACAAAGGTAGAAGACAAGAGGTGTATGATGTCAGGGGACAAGCTGGGGAGACCCTGCTCAGTGCTCCTTATCCTGAGCATCTCCCATGCTGGAGAATTTCATCCCGGGGGATGTGATGATGCACAGCAGCACCTCATCCTTGCCCTGCAAGGAGAAAGAAAGGCTTGGTGTCTGGAGGAAGTGGCTCTCTCTGCAATTCTTTTCATGCCAATAGCTGCCAGGTCTGTGTGCCCATCCTCCCGGATGCCACAGCTGCTGGGCTCCCCAGGGATGTGGCCCATGTGGTATTTAGAGAGCAGCACAGTGCCTTTCCTCAGAGCTTGGTCTGACAAGGCACAAGAGCGGAGCAATGTCAGCCTCCAAGGCCTGTCTGCCCTGTGGGGGTATTTCTGTTTGGATGAACTGAACAGAAGGGTAATATTAAATGCTGGCGTATAAACCAGCATATAAAAATATTAGGGTAATATTAAAATCAGAATGGGCTGTGGAGATCATCCAGTCCAACTTCCATCCAGAAGTCTGTTGCCCACTCTCTGTGCACCTATCAAGGGCACTTGTATGAGTTTATAAAAACAGTTTTTGTGAGTGCAGTAATTGCATCATATTTATCTCATTATGTAGCCATAAAAAGCAAGGATGATGATAAAAACTCAGAGGAAAAAGAAGACAAAACTACATCAGAGCTTTTAACTCTTAATCCCCAGCATAAACATTAGAGTTAAACCACAGCTTTGAATCCCAAATGTTACCCGCTGATATGTGTGGGTTTGCATCTGGTCTTTTGGTTAAGTAGTCAAAATAAGTTATCTATTCAAAATTATTTATGTAGTCAGAAAGCATATGGCCTTACTGAATTAAGTAGTTCTTGTTCACATGGGTTTGCTGATCTAATTTTCAAAAAAGTGAAGAGGATATAAAAAAATGCTAATTTTTGGTGACAATAGTGAAAGCATAATTTCCGAACCTTGCACCATGAATGATATGGTTATATTCAGAAAGAACTGAGGGTCAAACAGCCTTTTAGGACTGGAAGTGTGAGACAATGGATGACCATTGTACTGGTACTGTTGATACTGTCAATAGCATATGACACAAGAAGAAAAAGAAAATTTTAAGGAAGTCTTTCAGAAAATTCTTTCTTTTGACATAACCCTACTCATTCGTATACAAGTAGCTTCACACATCCTTTCGAAGACTCATGCATCTGCTCTGTAGCACAAGCTTTGTTGATGATATAGGAGCTGTTTGGGGGTTTTTTATTATTAATAGAAGTGTGAATTTTTATGATTAAAAAAGACAAAAGTGTGGGATAGAAGGGTGTCAAGGAGTAGAAGGCTGCAACCCTGCTTCTCACAGTCCCTCTCCCCTGCCCAACTCTGCCATCCCAGGGAGTATTTCACTTCCTGAGAAAGCAAGTAGTTTGAGATGTAAGTTAAAGTTTAGATACCTTGCCATGTGGCAAGGAAGAACATAACCTTGGATTTGGGTAGCTGGCCATTTAAGAAAGCACGGTAGTAAACGCTGTGATGGCATCAGCAGGTAGCTCTTATCTATGTGTGACATAACTGCTTGTGGTTTCTTCCTGGATGGATATCTGCACCTAAAAATAAACGTGACACAGTTTGTGTTTTTAGCAAGATGGCACAAATACTTTTCAAATTACTCTGTTGACTAGAAAACAATTGCACTTCATCCTCTCATGAGTGCTGGCACCTGCTGCCTCCTGGAGTTTATTTGCAGCATGAATCATCAGCGGGGCCTTGAAGTGCCATCAGTCCATTTTAGGCTCTGAAGACCTGGAACACATGAAGACCTGGCCTTTTATGGACTCCACCTGGAAGCCCATCTTCTGCTGTAGCATCTGAATCTTTGTTTTGTTCCTTGTCCTGTGTCCCTCCTGTGGGAAGGGCCTGTAACCTGCATATCCAAACAATGGAGTTCATGCTGCTGTGGCTGCAGTTTCTGTTCACTCCAGGGCAGTGGGAGCTCCATTTGGCTCCACCAATCCAAGTGCTGAGGACCTCAGTTTCCAGATTGTCATCTCACTGTGCAGAAGCCAAGCACCAAGCAATCCTTGCCACCCTGTGGCCTGTAAAGGAAATTAATGAAATGCAAGCACCTCCATAAACTATAAGAGCAGTGAAAAAGATATTTCTGTACAAAGACATATAACCTTTTCTCATCAAAAATGTGGTCAAAGCTGGTCTGTCCTGTTACTTTCAGAGAACTCACGTGTGTTATATTCTTCCCCAAACGGCTAGTGTGGCTTTATAGCCATGATCACTTTAATTATTTCTGCATGCATTTTGCTATATTCAGAAATTGTTTACAACCTTGAGATATAAGGATCATAAATGTCTCTACCTCAGTGCTGCAGAAACTCGATACTTTTAAATGCCCTTGGATATGAACAGTGCTCTACAGTGGGCACTAGGTGTTGTTATAATAGCATTTACTCAGGTAGGCTGCCATGCTGAATGCTGAGTGGCATGTTAAGAAATATATTGGTTCCTTAGAAAAGGGTGTAGAAGGCAAGGCATGATGTGGCACGGTTTCCAGCCTGTAGGGAGAAAAGCTGCATGAACTCCATGTCTCTGTGAGCCTGACTGAAGCTGTTTGCACTGGCAGTAAATTCAGAGTTTCCAGTGATGAAGAGCACACATGCAAGGGAGCAGGGTGTCGAGGTGCCAAAGTAACATCAGACAAGCTGGCTCTGGAGTCTGCAGCAATGTGGGTGCAGGAGGGAACTGCCTTGGCTGGATGCACGTGGTTACAGTGGGATACAGTCCTTGCCCCTGGGGTCTGTGCTGCTGCACAGCAAGGTCACGAGGTGTAGGAATGTGTAAGGATGGGAGACACACTCATCCTGCACCGCCCTGCACGGAGTGGGCACGTTCTGGGTGTCCTTGCGTACCTCTTGCCATGTTCCCGTGCCCAGAGCCAGAGCCTCTCAAGTAGCTCCTGAGAGCTGCACAGGCACTCCTGCGCTCCTGCACTAAGACAAGACAGCTGCAACTGATCTCTGTTCCCCTTTGCCACCTACTTCAGCCAGGCACGGCTGGCAAGGGTTTAGCTTTCCTTAAAATTCCCAAATGTCTTCTGCCTTGAATGAACATGACCCATGCAGAGCTTGATTAGACCGTCTACCGCCCACAGCATTTCAATATGATTGACTTGGACCCTGAGGGCTTCAAACCTGCTCTTCCTGACCTGGATTAGTGCTGCTAAAATATGGGCACAGCAGATGTCTCTTCTGTCCCACAGGTGCCAATCTGCCCCTTAGGTGCCCCTAAATGCATCTCCCCTGTTGCTGCTTCGCAGGGGACTCTGCAAGGCCCCTGCAGATGCTGGCCCCATCCAGGAGAATGCCAGGAGTTAGCTTGTTTAAAATGTGGTTGCATCATGGAGTATTGCAATGATTTGCCTGTAAGAGGCAAACATCTAAACTGAACGTAAGCCATAAATTACTGCTGGGAGACAAGAAGGTGTTGGAGAAATCCACAACAACCTGAATTTTTCTGGGACTTTCCATGAGACCGTCATATCAGCTTGAAAAATTTCAAATAAAGCAAGTTCCCCTCCTTACCCTGCGAAAGCAAAAGCAGCTCAGCTTTGCCTCATTCTAGGCAAAAGTAGTCAAGCACTTTGGCCAGAGGTCACTTCTATTCCCTCAGTGGGAAACTGTGCCTTCCGTCTCTCTGTACCATTTGGAATGTTTCAAGGCAACAAGGACTGTAATTCAGGACCAGCACAGAAGAAGGATAGTGACCACCTGATGAAGGTTACTGCAGACTCACTGGGACCTTCTGGACAGAAACTTTTCATCTGCCTTTCTGTTGTGCCACTGCACAAGCAGACCATGCAAAGGACCCAAGCACAGCCTTGTTCTGGGCTGACTTCAAGTGCAGGAGGTGAATTTTATCAGGATGTCAGTACAGTTGGCCACTTCTGACTCACAGCTCTGTGAATGTCTAATGAAGGTCAGAGTATTCTCCCTGATGGTTATCCGTGCTGCTCATCAGATGTAACGAGAGATGTGCGAAAGCACAGGCTCTGTTCTGCTCAACAGGCTAAACTGAGAGCAGGGAAGGTATTGTGGCAAATATTTCCTCCCATCTGGCAGCTCTGAGAACGCAGTCTGTATGGAGAGCTCACTTTCCATATGGAAAGGTCAAATGAACTTCACACTTGCTAAATTTTATTAGCCAATTTTTGACATCCTTCCTGATGGCTCTACCACATGAAGAGCTTGAGCTCTTCATCCTTCATTAACAGTGATAATGATGATCATTTTTACGCTTAGCTTCCAGTCCTGATAAAAGAGCCTTGACCATGTAGATGCCTGAGGGCTGCTCAGCGTGCTCTGCCTATGCTTTGGTGTAGACATGGTGCATTTACTTACCCTGCAGATTAAAGCGCTCTGAAACAACTTACTGCTTAGCTCACCCTGCAAATTTGGCAAGAGTCTTTAGCACTAAACAAGACTGGGTAAAATAAACCCAAAGAGAAAGAGGTTTTCAAAGAGAAAACCAACAATTACGCATTTGTACTGACTTAGCTGAAACTTGCCTTGGAAGCATTCTGCAATCAGTCTGCCACCAAAGTGTGCTGTATTTTGAAAGGGATACTTTGTACTTACTGTATGATTTTAGCGAAAACCCACAGCTGCACTGCAACACTGCCATGGCATGGTAGAATTGGTGTTGTGTTCTGGTATGTAGGCTGGTTTTCAGCGCCAGCTCTCATTTAAAAATTACCTGTGATTTAATAGTAGAATTTGACAATGATCAATGGATGCTCCAGACAAGTACGTCTATCTACACTGTTTTTTAAAAATCTGATTAATTTTCAATTTTAAATATTTGGGATTGGCAACAAAATTAACTTCTAATCAAGAGCCAAGAATTTAAGTACCTTGTCTGATGTGTTGCTGTGATTATTGACAGCACCACAAACTTTGGCTTACTTTTTCTACACTTCCATGTTTTAAACCAATATTGATCACAATGGAAGCAGCCCCCAACAGTCTGACTACAACAGCAATTAGCCTAACAACTGGTGGATCCTCTAGAAAACATCAACAATTCAGGTCTTTTATTGTGACATTCTGAATTACATTTTTTTTTTTTAATGCTCTGACCTCGCAAGTAACCTTTGAAGTACAGGGCTGTGCTGAAAACATCTGTTGATCTTTATACAGTACCTCTATAAATAGCTAATGCAGCTATTGCATCCCCACCTCAATACTTGGGTGACAAAACCACATTAATGTGACCAAAAAAAATTGTCTGTGGACAATACCAGGTTCTTAAGGAAAAAAATTTCGTATGCCTCACTTCTTATTATTATTCCTGTCTTCTACTGAGATATACTTTGGTCCTGTCCAGCCCAAAGGAGATAATGGGGATTCTTGCTATGGTACACTGCATTTAAAATGAGACTGAGGAGAGCTGCTAAAATGCTGCCTGATCAATACAAATCCAACACAGTACAGTGCCATGCTCTTTTGTTTAGAAACTTAGGTCAGGTAATGTCCAGCTGGGTGGAAATCTCCATCTGGTGCCTGGTGAAAGTGCTGGAGCAGCCAGGGCTGCAGGTTATTCAGCAGGTGGAACGAGCATTGAATTGTTCTTTCTTGCTGGTGTAAATCTGGACATGTGCTGTAAAACCAACAGAACAGCTGTTCCTGTGGTCAAAATGGGACAAGGTTCACATTTAGGGACCCCTGATCAATGGAAAGTATCCGGATAAGAGCTCAGGATATAGTTTTATTTCTCTAGTTTGCAAATACCAAACATCGGATAAACTTTTTTGTTAAAAAGACGTTGCACTTTACTTCTGTAAATGATACTCATTTTCAGGGACACACTGCACAAAAAGAACAGCAAGGTTATACAATTGCAGAAAACTTTGGACTCAATGATCCTTGTGAGTTCCTTCCAACCCAGAACTTTCCATGAATCTGTGAATCAGAGCATTATAAGAAATACTAGTATCTCTGTTGACTTTTCTGATTGGTAATGGAGGAGACGGATGGTGTCCTCCCAAAGCGTCAGTCACAGGTTGTATCATCCTCTGACAAGCACAATAGAAAAAGCTATTTCTTGAACTTTTAGTGGTTTCCTTTCTGAGATATTCTTTCAACACGGATGCATTTTTAATATGTTCTTACTAAATATTTTTTTCACTACTTCTAGTACTTAACTTTATAAACATGACATCTGAAAATAAGATCTCGGCAGAATGTGATAAAGGACAAGCATGTCTTTGCCTCTTGCAACAACAAACTGTGACAGGACTGAATATTCAGCTCCCCAATCATTTCCTGGGTAACCAAGCTTGGGAACCAAACTTCTTTGCCAAAAACAAGAATGTCATGACTTTCTTCCACACTGGTACCCATAGACCTCTCTGTGAAAGCCCCGCGTGACTCCTCTTCAGCGGGCATTAATGCATGGGGGACAGAAAGGTTTTGTACGTGTGCCTCTGCCTTGTCTGTTTGGCTTTTGTGCCAGGTGCAAAACCGTGTGCTGTGGGGTGGCAGAGCTGCCTAACAGACGAAGGCAGCTGCCAGGAGAGCTGCTGCTGATCTCCCAGCTACTTCCCCCGTAACCTTGGATGACCATCGTTTCTAGGTAAAGGGAGAGAACATGAACCTGTGGGTTAGGATCTGATAAATCGTGCCTTTCCCGCAAACACACGTGATTAGTTCTATCACACGCGGTAAGCAACGGCCTAAATGGTGTAACCTGAGAGCCCAACCACGTACAGTACAGATGAGCTTTGGTCTGCTCGGCTCAATCTATGGGCTGTACTCTCTCCATTGCTGCACAGCTCTCCTCAGGTTGCCATCATATCCCTGTAACTGCTTTTGGCTGTATCCGATCACTAAAACAATTGTACAGCCGCAACAGGATACGTGTTAAGTAAGGCTTTATTGTCAAGTGATGCTGGATTTTTGCCCAACCACTTTAACTGCCCATCCTCTTCAACATATTCACAGGAGGAGGTATGGAGGTTTCAGCTGAGAGCAGTGATTTGTCCAAAAAGATCAGCATGTGCCTCCTTCTATCAGCCAGGGATAAAAAATCATTACACTGTGTTCTCTGCTTGCTTTATATATTCAATTCATGTGACTTACTGCATGGAAAGTTAAGTGGCTTGAACTGCTGGTGCACCAGAATAAGACCTTAATGGACTCCTCTTTTTCCAGCATGGAGAGGAACATGCCCTAGTTGAATGCATTTGAACCAGGGCTCAGGAGTTCATTTAAGCTAAATATATCCCTGCAGTTCTGTCAAGTTATCAGGCACTAAGCTTATATATAACTACTTTCTTTCCATACAAACACACTCATATGGTTTTATACCATTCAATAAAACAGCCCAAAGCACAAAGTAGATTTCATTTGCTTTCCCTTTAACCACATAGGCTCAGCCAGATCACTGATCCTAGCTCAGACAGAGCTACCCGTCTGGCAGATCTTTTTATTGAGACCTTGCAGTATACATAATTACAAATACAATACATGCCTTTATGCACCAAAGTGACTCATCTGAAGTAAAAAGCTAATTGCTGTCTCCTAATGACAGACCAGCTGGGACTTCAACCAGTGAGTTGAACTCTCTCTTTTCCAGCTGTTCTTTAAGTTTTGGTAAAAAGTTATACTCTAGAAGCATTTTCTCCTTTCTGGGCTTAGTCCTGGCAGGGTCAGGACATAGGAATGGAAATATGTAAAGTAAAGAGATAAAACTCAGCTAAAGTTCTAGTTTTCCTATCTTCTGAAGTACAGAGTAGCAAAGGTGAAATAGCTGTTGTGGAAAAAAAAAAAAATCTAGGTTCTCTCTTTTTTAAAAATTATTTTTAATCTCTTTCCCATCACAAATGCTAAAATAAACAAAATCTCTCTGAGAAGGTTTGGATGGGTCTTCACTGTTGCGGAAGGGACTGTGTTGTGATGGTGAAGAAAAAATGCTCCCAGAAAGATATCCAAAGATGAGATACCAACTTAACTGCTCTGCTTTTGCAGGTGAACAAATGGCCAGCACTCCAGCTAGCCAATTTAAAGCTATCTCAAGAATCTCTGTGCTACGTGCTGCCCTGCAGCCAGCAGCTAATACAGTTGTTACTTGTGTCACTGGGTAGCAACCTTTTGTGCCATCCAGGCTTGTACTGGTAGTAAAAGATAGCAATTACTAGAGTGTGGCCAATTTCCCGCTGGTCACTTTACACTGAACACTTCAGACCTATTTGTTAATTTGGGTTAAATTCAGCAAATGGTTCATAAGAGGAGAAAGAGTTGTTAAGTGTTCAAATTTTCTGAAACGGGGAGGGTTTTTTGCTTTCTTTTCCCAAACTTGATGCACAGAGAGGTTTGGAAATCATTCAGAGACAGGAAGGGGAAGGCTTTCCTTCTTATTTCTCTCAGCCTTGAGAGTTCTCCAAAGCAGAATACGATCCATGCTCAGTTCCGTGATCCCCGGGCATTGTGTGCAGGTGGAGGGATAAGAAGCCACCCAGCAACTGCAAGAGCCTCTGAGCAGAAGAGGCTTCTTTGGAGGAGGAATGTTGCCCCATGGGGGTTGGTTTGGCCCTGGGCTCTGGGGCTGAGGGAAGAGGAGTGACCTGCAGCACATCTCTGGGCTCTACAGGGAGCCTACCACTCCAGAGGGTTTGCACACCAGCCATCATTGATGAGCAGCTACAGGCTTTAGTCACAAAGTGGACAAATACTTCCGTATTTTGGCAGAATGACCTCCACAGCAGCCATTATTTGCCCAAAATTCACCCTGCCTCTGTACCAGGATGATTAATTTATTAATGGAGAACCTCCACAAGGTGACACTTGAGGACGAGGTTGGTGCATGCTGCAGAGAGGATTCCCAGGAGGGTGTCGGGGGAGATGTGGCCAGTGTCTGCCCAGCCTGGGGATGTAAGTCACAGGGATTTCAGAGAGCTCATCGCTTCCTGGGAAGCACTCAACACCTCATAGGATCAGGCCTGCACGTTCTGTGCAGAGCACCCTACTAAACCCCACACCCCTGGGTGCTGAGACACCATCTGTGTTCTCAAAATGCTTTGGTAAAGGAAAGTAGCAGACCTGGAGAGAGAACCTCAGCCTCCTTGCAGAAAAGAGAATACACCATTTTTGTGCTTAAAGTATTCCTATTTTTCCTAATTTTTTAAAATATTCCTGTTTTTCACTGTTGATTAAAGGAATTGTGGGAAACACAGAAATGGATATGCAAATATCTAGCATAGCTATACATAGATACTGTGTGTTTTGTATAGCTGTAGACAACATGCTATAGCATATCTATAGCTATGTTTTGATTGAGAGATACTGTATGTTTTGAGGCCAAACATGAAACTGCAGCTTAATAAAAATTGCATTAAGCTTCAGCATGACAGGAACTGCTCAGCTGATGAAAGATGTGTTCAGGTGCTTGCAATCTTCTAGAGGGTGAATTAACTCATTGCACAAGGTAAAAAAAAAAATAAGCCAACAAATCCAGACTTGGTGTTGATACTGCTTTTAGGAGAAACAGTATTAAGATGAGAGAGGTTTTTATACTGCAAATGAAAAAGTATTTTTGCTCTGCTTAGATACACGAAGGCTTATTCTTAGGGTGCACATGCACCTCTGTTAAATGTGCACCAAATTTGACCACAAGTTCTTCTGGACAGGTTGGCCTTCTGTTCTATGGAGAAATACAGTTTCTCTAAGATAAAATTGTGTTAAAGTTCCTGCAGAAACTCTTACTATTTCTGTTTCTGAGGCTAGCTATTAAGAGTTGATGTTATATGTATTTTTTGCAAAGTACAGGCATTAAAATTTGTATAACTTTCAATAACATATTCTACAGAATAATATGTAAAACCTTTGGAGGGTAAAATTACAGAATAATGTGTCACATAAATAACCTTTTCTTACCTCACCTGTCAGCTGAATGTGGGGAGCTACTTATACATTTTTTATCTCTGTGAGATCTGGAAGGATCAAGGGCAAAATAAAAATATAAATAAAAAAAGTAGTCCAATTTAAATAAATCCCTTGCTCTAGTATTACTCATCTTCTGCCAAGCTATCATTTTCCAGCCTCATAAAACTGTCATGTCATTAGCATTTTGGGATGGTCTCCTTATAAACCTGACCTTTACAACGGATTTTACATGTGGATTTAAAAATCTTATTCTTACTTTGCTCTGCAGTTGCCTCATGTACCAACTAAAAGGTTTTATCAGATGGAAACTGGCTGGATTTATAACTCCTCATTATGGAGCCAGCTTCTCACCTGCAATTCTTTAATTTGTAAGCCAAGTGAGCCAGTGGAGAAACACACACAAAAGCATGGATGTGACCTTAATTCCAAGCAGGCACACCGCATGCGGATCAAAATGGTGTTTATTGAGCTCCCCTATATATAGCCCCTCCATCCCCAGGGAGCTTGGCTCCGGGGGCTGCCTGATCCCCCTTGTCAGTGCCAGGCGGTGGGAGGCACTTTAGCTGGCTCTTACTGTAAGCCCAGTGAGAAATGCCGCGGGACGGTCGCTGCACGCACCCAGCTCGGTGACCAAACATAGGCCCCGTGGCAGGAGCAGCGCGTATCCAGCGGGGATCGCTTTCCACGGGGCCCTCCCAACATTATTTATTGAACACTGGGAGCAAATTAATCCCAATCCGACGCTGGATGCTCTCCAAAGCATGGCAATTTCATGTTACAGTCTCGGAGCAGATTTGCAATTGACTGCTTGAGCGCACATTTGTCTGTAGGAGCTCCTCTTTGTCAACAAATTGTTGCCAGGGTTCAAAGCCCCTCTGCAAAGCAGTTGATTGCATAAAGCAGTGGTATTATCCCATATAAAATCCAGACTGACTGCTTGCATTTTTAATTCAAAAGTAAGCAGGAAAAAAAATGGTACCGCTTTATGTTTTCATGTGATGGCCCCTGGCCAGTTAAAATGCATTTTTTAAAATATTGAAATAATAAAACTAGATTTAACAATATCTAGCAATAAAAATAAGAAATTAACAAACCATAAGAAAATGAAGAAAAAAACCTTGAATATAAATAAGATATATTTTAAAATATAACACAAAACATCATAAAAATATAATCCATTTACATTCACATTGCTTCAAGAGATAATTATTAGTTTTCTCATGTCCAAACACCCTGAACTATGCAGGCAGGTTTTGAGCATGAACTTTTCAGCTGAAATCTACCTCTATAATCAGTTTTGTGTAATTTTAATGAATGGTCATAAATCACCTCTCTTTCCTCCCACCAGCTGGGCTGATAACAACTCAAGGAAAGGTCACGGTTTCGGGTTTTTTGGCAATCATCTCCACAGTTCCAATAATCAGATACATCTGCAGTTCTCGGGTTACCCAATAATACTGTACAAAGAATATGGTCACTGAGGAAAGTTCATTTTCAAAGCAGGCCCATGACTGGAGATTTGAACAGACCCAGCCAACTGGGAGAGTTGCTCCTGTCGAAGAGGAACTTTGAGAGACCTGGGGGAAGGAGCAGCAAAGTTGAAATCAGTCAGTGTAACTTCAGTTCCTGGAGAAATGTGGGCTTAAACTTGCACTCTGTAGGCAAAGAGAGACAAACATAAAGAATAGATAAATAACAAAGTGAGTTTGATGGGATTTGTTCTCGGTGAGTTCTTCTAAGATGGGGCAATGGGCTTTGCAGAGAGACCAGAAATGGTGTTTGTCTTTCACAGGGCATGATTTTCTTCTATTAGCCAGGTAGGGACGCACTGCCCTGGTGAAATTACGAGGTGAGAAAAGACTGTTTGGATTGTGCTTGAAGGTCAATTACAAATACTGCATCATTTGTGTTATTAGTAAACTTATTGGGGTCAACACCACTGTGTTTGTTCAGTATTTTTATTAGTACCTGGCGGAAGAACGGAAAACATGCTCAGGATAGGGCCCAAGCTGAAGGACAGGACCAGGCCAACATGAAAACAACGGATGTTACTCAGGGATTGATGAGCAGGACATAAAATTATTCCTTCCCTCTTCTCACCGTGGGTGAGGCTCCACCAGTCTCTTGTAGGCACCACTTCTCACTGGACCTACAGATGGGCTAAAGAACATCTGAAGAGCAGTGATGGGAGATGGAGCTGGTATGTCCCACGGCTAAAGTTAAAGTGAACCTAGGCCTAGTGAAAGCTGGAGATTGAAGGAAGCACACTGGTCACCCTTATTTAGGAAAGAACCTGTAGCACTTAGTGGGAATCATCTTCTTCCTCCATCTGCAGCAGAAATAATGGATTTCCAGCAAGAAGAATCCAGATAGTCCTGAGGACCATCTTTCTGATGGTATATGGACAATCAGATACCAGGGAGATGGCCTGTGGAAGCCATGAAGCCTCTGCAAGCAGAAGTTTGTCTGCAGGCTGGACAGGCACCTGCCAGGATGTTTGTGAAAGCAATAAAGTGTTTATAATTAGTCTTATTCAACAGATTCCCACAGTTTGCATGTGCTATTGCTGTCTACATGTAATAGCCACCAGAATATTCTCCTGTATCACTGACATTGTAGACACAGTTTAATATGACATGCACAAAATTCAGCAAGTATTTGATTTATTTTGTCTGAGTAGCAGACACCCCATATAAATACATGAACACATATTTAGATTGTATTTGCAGCACAACTGAAAAGTACGGCCGAAATCTAAACTCGTTCTGGGATTATGTTCCTGCCTGCTTGTTTTGGCATGAGATTTTGGGGTCTGGAAGAGAAGGATGGGTAGCAAGGGGGAGGATCTGTTTTAAAAAGATATATATCTTCTGCAGCCCTTGTAAGGCATCCAGCAGGAGCTGCTTATAGCAAGGACCCGAGGGAGCTGCAGGGAGGGCAGGGGTTGTTGTTTCACCAGCACTTCAGCCACTGCTGTTCTCAGGGGCTCAGTTACACGGGAATGCTCTGCAGAGCGTAAGGCAGTGGCCAGAACTTGATCCTATCTCATCCTAGGAGGAAAAGTGGCCTCCTATTCGGAGAGCCACGCCAAGGTCTTTGAATCCTGCAAGCTCAAGCACTCAGGTTAGGGTCTTGAAATCCACTCAGCTCTGGAGTTTCTTTTGGAAGTTCTGCCTCTCACTGAGAGGAAGAGGTCTGCCAGGAAGGAGCACACATGTGGTTTACATTTTCAGGTTGAGTGTTAAGAAGAGCCCCTCAATCTCTTCAACAGGCTCCGGATGGAAAAGGAAAGATCCCCTTGACTAGTGTAGTCTCTGTGAGAGAAAGGATGGAGCCATCCAGGTGTTGGTTTTCAATTAGTTTTTGCTTAGTACTTTTTCAGTCAGTCCCCTGCTAAATGCCATAAAAAAGACTATTTTAGTGCAAGCCACAAAAATCTCGTTTTATTTTCACTTGGTTTTGCTAGAAAGCTTCCATACCAACATACGTGTGTGGCTATTGTATTTCCTTTCAGTGTATCTGGTAGCACTTGGAAACTTATAATGTGTACTGGGCTTCATTGTTTATTAATAAACCAAAAATCCTCCTCTTCTTTCCCAAAGTGACGTTTGCTCCCTCCTTCTGGGGTACTAGTCCTGAGAGAAAATCAGGGTGTTGTTTTGTTTTCCCTTCTCCTTAACACATGCACACACAAACACACATATCTAAATTCCGGTAATGTATTTTTTTGCTTTGATTTCAAAGGCTAAGTTTGTCACAGAGCTCACTTTGACAATGTGGAATGTTACCAGAAAACTACTGAGAGAAAAATTTAATACAGCAGTATTCAAATATTACTGAAGAGAATAATCAGCCAAAAATTAAAGCTTCTCCCTATGAAGAGGGAAGCTTTAATTTTCATTCTTCATTCTTCATCTCTCTCTGAACCTATAGTGTCTGTCTTTTGCTGTATGCACAGAATTCAACAGAATCCTTGTCCTTATTTTCCTTATTTCCTTATTTTCCTTAAAAAGTTTCCTTATTTTCTGTGAAAGACATTACTTTTCATGCAAGAAGCATAACCTCTCCTGCAGACCATCTTAGTTACTAGAACAGTGTTTGTCTTCTCCATGAAAATAATATTTTCATTTTTCTTCTGTATGGATCTGATTTTTATAACTCCCTTGTGATGACTTAAAATTGTAAGAACTAAAATACGTTAAGTGGTATTAACATTTTCTAAGGTTATATTAACAGATGAATATTTTACCTTTCCCTAGTCAGAGAAAGCTCAACTAAATACTCCCCCACTAGTTGTTCACTTTCCTGTCTGTCTCAGTCAAAGGAAAAAAAAACCCTATGCCTTCTTCTGTGTGGTCTCCTATGTAACTGTATAGTTACAGTCTCCCTAACCTAGTTCTTCATCTCTTGATTCTGCTTTTAAGTGCCTCTTCTCAAATCCCTTTTCAATCCCACTTCCCTGCTACTTCCATGAGCAATGTATTTTAAGGTGCAGAGCTAATTCAGCCTATCTGTATTTTCCCCATCACTTTTACCTGTCTGACCTAACCTCTATGAGCAAAGGACAGAATGTGGCTAAAGAGTGTATGTTGTTATTTCTACCAGAAGGAGTTTAAAAGTAGAGTACCTACTATGTTACAAAAGGCATTAAACATACAGGTTTTCTGTGGTTGTGAGGACAGCTCCAGTAACACTTCATGACAGATTTGGATGCAGAAATCTTCAACTTTGTTACCTTTAGGGAGTGAGAGAGATTTAGAGGTGGAAATCACAAGAGAGTAATTGATGCTAATGCATGCCTCAGCTGAGTATGGCTAGAATCATAAGGATGACATGTTAGTTACTTATACCCCACATTATTAACTGAATCACATTTTTCTGATTATTAATCAGTGGAGATGTCATGCCAGCACAGAGCAAGAAATTGCTATTTGCAAGAAGAAGTGATGGAGCTGCAGCTTTCCTGTGTGTTTTTGACTGTGACTAAACAGGTCTATCACATTGCTTGCTGTAGAGTTTTTCTGACAACTGTAATAGATACAGAAAAAACCCTTAAACCCAAAATCATCTACACCTTTGCAAATCTGCTGAAGCACTCTGATCCCTTGTGAGGCAGTGCCACAGGGGAGCAGTCCTGGGGAGTCAGCCCCGGGTCCACGCTGTGCACTCAAGCTTTGGATGCAATGCATGGAGGCTATTAGACACCTCCAAAACAGGCTTTACAAAAGCTAACACTATGGTAGCTAAGAGGAAAGGCTGGGGAGAAGGCATTAAGCCTAAACCCATGGAATTTTACGCTTTGCTTGGGGCCAGACTCTCAGCAAAGCATCTCTGAGGAGCTGGCATCGCATCAGTGCAGAAATTTCCGATACAAAAAAAAAAAAGAGAAGGAAATCCTTCTCATTTTCCGCTGCCCTTCTAACACCATACAGTGATTAGAGCACTTAAGCTGGGTGTCAGAGATTCACTTTTTACAAATGGCATTAGGATTTGTGTGGCTCTGTACCCTGTAGCAAGGTCTTAGTGCCACGGGAAATACCCTGATCTGACAGCCTAAGGCATGCAGGCCTCCAGGGCTAGCCATGACTGAAAGTAGAGAAGAACAGGTGTGGATTTTATGTATGTATTTTTGTCACCAGGGGCATAAATTCCCTGTGCTGGAGACATAAGTGTGTTATAAACATACATGTATGAGTGCTCCATTGTGGTTTCTGACTCAGTTGTGAGACTCGTTGCCTGGGTTTGTAAGATTGAATATATTAAGTTCAAGGTACCACCAAAGGAAAACGTCAGAAAAAACCATCTCAGGACCATAGCTAGAAACTAGACGGCAAAAATAGATAAATAAAGAGTCAAGTTTCGATGCTCATTTTGGTGAGGATCTTGTCTGGGGATCTTGGTAGGAATATACGAACAACTGTTACTCAAAAAAACAACACCACTTTTAATTGTGT
>VYZR01072552.1:0-59233 GCA_013400675.1 Oxylabes madagascariensis | reverse complement strand
TCTAAAACTGTGTGTAGAATTATCTTAAAATAAAAAGCAGATGGTGGGTTTTAGAATATTAACTGAATTAGCATTACAGTTGCATTTTACTTCCACATCCAAACTGTTGAATGACAGTGCCTTTAAGTGCTTGATTGAAATCCAAAAAGAAACTCAGGAGAGATTGACCTAGAGCACCAGAGAAGTACAGCTGCCTCCTCTGCTCTGCATTCTTTGCTTGCATTGTCTGCTAGAACTGCAAAGTAACCAGTGAGCTTATCTGTTCTTGACTTCATCCTCNTAGAGGGGATGTACCCCTTGGGTCAGTTGGGGTCAGCTGTCCCAGCTGGGTCTCCTCCCAGTTTCTTTTGCATCACTAGCCTCCTCACTGGCGGGGTGGTACGAGAAGCACAAAAGGCCTTGACCCTGTGCAAGCTCTGCTCAGCAGTAACTAAAACATCCCTGAAATATCAACACTTGTGTTCGCAGCACAAATCCAAAACACAGCCCCATTCTAGCCACCATGAAGAAAATTTGCTCTACTTCAGCCAAAACCACCACAGTTTAGAAAAGTTAACTGCATACGACAGATTGACAGTAGTCACTGACAAAGCACTTTGTGGAATAAAGTGCCATGATATCTGTCTTTGGGTTAATCTGGATGTTTGTCTATAATGGCTGCAGTTTCATGGTACTTCGTAACACTCACTGAAAGACGAAGAAATGCAAAGTTTTTGCACATTCAAATATTTTTTTCATGTTAGGATTAATACTGCAGAGACTGCAGCTTGAGTGAAAAATATCAAGAAGCATTTTCTTAATGCAGCAAATTAAAAAGAAGGAATAAATCCCAGTGGCAGCAAAACTCCAGGTCTAACTGGGGAATTGACTGATCAAAGTGGACAAATGCATGTGTCTGCATCCTATTACAAGGGGCACCCTCTTATTTGGCTGACAACTGGCTTTTGGCACACCAGCTAGCTTGTTCCTGAACCCTAGGCACATCTGATCTTGCCTAGCATGGGCAAAACCATGCAAGTCTCCTTGGGCAAGTAATCAAAGTTAGATGTACTTGGCCCATGGAAAGTAGCTGTCTTGTCATGTTTGACATGCAGACCGGCAGTACAGGGGCATCTGTCATGGCAGTGTTATGTCAGCAGCTGAAGGGCTCTTGGGTCTCTACTGCTGTTATATCTGGCAACAGCTCAAAGTGAAACACTGGGTTCCAGTTATGCAATGATCTTCTGATCAATACAGCTGTCACGTGTGCCAGGTAAGAGAAGTGTCCTTTTTCTCAATGAAAAACTTGGGAAGTTATCCCAGTCTGAAAACACCTTCTCAAGTTCTTTACTCTGAGATGTTTTCGTCAAAGATATTTTTCAGCAACAGAAGCTCGTACTCTTGAATAAGTAGGATGAATTTAAGATTCACCAGAAATGAAAACTGCTTCTCTGGTATAGCAAAATGAGCTGTAATTGAAACTTCATAATTAGAAATTGTTTATATAGGTATAGGTATAGGTATAGGTATAGGTATAGGTATAGGTATAGGTATAGGTATAGGTATAGGTATAGGTATTGGTATAGGCATTACATAAGAGTCTTTAAAATTATCCCAAATAAATCAGTACAACAAATATATGTTGGTTTTTTTTAATGACCATAGCATGATTTCAGACTATATAAGCAACAACACAGTGATTTACTTCCATGTCCCAAATAACATGCAAGTTTATATGTAAAACCCCTGTCCTCAAAATAAACTGGAAGGTCAGAATCAAAGTCAAACAAACCTACTGTTGCAACTTTAAAATATTTTTTTAGCATCAGCACTTCTAGCCACCAAAGGAGTAGGGACTAGCAATATGCTGCTAATACTTACATAATTAAGTGTATGAGAGACATTTGGTGCCCTGGATTGAGGTTTTTATTTCTCACCAAGTTCCCTGTATTATCAATTTCATGAACATCAAAGCCTTAGAGTAAGTTACATAACACATGATGGGATTATTTTATACGTTTATCTGTTGTTGCTTTCACTCTGTGCATTTTAAATACAGTGCATGTTGTGGATTAGCTGGGAAATAACTCGTAAGGATGCTGTTAGCATTATACTGCTTTTCTGGAAAATTAATTTCAGATTTATAAAAACTGAGTGCTTAGGATGACAATACAATTCTAGGAGCTACCTCAATGAAGCAAATGCCAGATGTCCTGCTCCCAACCAGCATAACACTGAACTGAAAGGTTTCAGCAATGTACAGAAATGGCTCTAGTAATAAACATTCACAGAATAAATTTTAAGAAATTAACATGTTCATGTGACTGCCTAAGTGTAGTGCTCATTACAAGCTCTGCCTATCTCTACTGAGAAATCTACAGAAAATGTGCCCCACAGGTTATTTTCTAGTTTAAAAAGACAGAGAAGTAACTTAACTCTACCTTGTTCCCAAATATGATTTTACACAGCTGACACTCAAAAGTCTGGCATATTAGTGGTGTTTGAGTCACGGCTGATGATTGCTGCCATTTGTAATTACCCAAAGAAATCAGAGGTTTACGGGGTTATTAATGGTTGGGTTTACGTGCATACAGACTTTTTAAAATTTTTTGCTCTCTGCATCTCAGTTCTGCTATCTGGGCAGTTGGACCTCTACAAAAGTCTGCAAATGTTTGAGTCCTCTTGTACCAAAATCCAAATCTCAAATCTGAGACCCTTACTGGCTTTTTAAGGTGTTTGTCAACACTCCAAGATTCTCCCCACAGACAAGTGGGGATTACCTTCTGTCACACCAATTTTACAGTCTGAATTCACAGCCCACTTATGTGGCTTCAATAGGCCCAAGAGGCTCATTTTCTGTGCAATTTAAGGTACAAATATGTTTGAGTTGGGTCAGAGAGGTAGGTAACCTTCAGAGGCTGGAAGTGAGGGATGAAACCTCAAAGGCACCTTTAGAAAGGTTTTGACTTTAGAAAGGTGCAGGAAGGCGCAAACATTGATGTCTTGGGTGGTCTCCCACCCACCATCTGAGACCTGACAGCACTTCAGGTCACCAGGTTTTAAAAGGGGACCCACAAGCGTGGGCTGACAGAAGATACAGATCTCCTGCAGAATTGAAACCTTCACTCTTCGCACAGAACAGGATAATGTGGTTTTATCACCTATAGCAAAATGGAGACAGTTTTATTTGGCACTATCAGCCTAGATATGACTAAGATAAATAGTTTGAAAGTCCGGAAAGTTGGACAGGATATGCTGGTTCAGATTAAGAAAATAACAACTTGATTTGGAAAGACAAATGAAATCCTGCCTTTGTTGTGCCGGTTTAAATTACTGTTTCTTATGAAAGTTAGCAGATCTAGAATCTTCTAGCCTTTAACCGAGTCTCCCCCCATACACCATGATGACTGTGAGCTTTGCTCAGCATTCTCACATTATAGAAATTATCCAGGACCCAGCTAATGCTCCTGCAGCTTCCCTCCATGCAGCCTCCAGCCTGGGAGGATGAGGGTCATCTCACCCTGCCACTGAACACACGTTTGAGGCTGTGAGGGAAAAACAAGGGCCCTGCAGGAGCAGATTAGGGTCAGTCATATCCATCTTCTCTCCTCATTGAATGTTGCGCAATGTGCCTTTGAAATTTATGCTGGAGAGCAGCCCCTTGGTCTGCAATTCATTTTGTTTTCAGTTGCAAATTCTTGTTAGTTTGGGGGCAAAGGGGAAGAAGGAAGGGGATACACCCCAGCTATGCCCCTTATTTTCCATCCAAGTTATGAATTTGAATCACAGACTTTTCTGGGTTTGATTACTGTTATGCAAATCTGAAGCCTTCCAGAGAAAACTTTATTTTTCTTAGTCACCAAATATCTACTTCTCAGTTTGGGTCCAAGGTCTTGGATTCGAATTCCTTAGTGTATTGTTAAGTGTCCTGTAACCAGGTGATTTACAAACTAACTATTCTGAGCAGTGCAACAGGATGAAAGCCTGGGAAGGAGAAAATCAGTTTTCAGAGCAGTTTTGGGGTTTTTAAAATCTATGAAGATTTTGTATTCAAAATTAATTGGTACAAATCAATAAAATTAAAATTACTCTGTAGAATTACACATTTTTGCAAATAAAAATCACAGGATATAATGTTTTTATTTGTACAGCCATACAAAAATGTGAATGTTGTCCAAGTTGAATGTCCTGGACTCAGCTGTAAGCTTTTGTATCTGCTAAGGTTGAAGTCAGACAAGTTATTCCAGCTGAGATGTGGAGCTGAGCTCAAAGTAATCAGGAATTTGGTCTAAGAGGAAATCGCACAAGGGGTTTTGAAAGCAAGAGGCATTTTTTCCATAAAATATGTATTTCAGATTTTTTTCCACAGTTACCACATGGGAAGATTAGTTCAATCTTTAAGTATGTGCCTGTTGCAGGATCTTCCTTTTCCTTCAGCACAAATTGTTTTAGCTTTTTTCTATGACAGGTCATTAGAATTACCTGGAGTGTTCATGATGGAGAGCAACCTTTAAGAATCCTGTTTATAAAGTTTGAATAGCCATTGAAATTGTGTATATAGGAAATTTTTTAAAAAATAATTAGAAAAAAAGAGTCTTCTAGAGAAATAAAATGCTTTCAATAAATTCAAATATTCCCTTTATTCATTACTCAGTGCTCAATAACAGGTCCAACCAATGTGATCTATTTTAGATTTTGTACACCTTCTTAAATACTTGTGCATTGTTTATCTACGCATTCGTTTGAGGTGAGACGCAGATTTGATGAGGAATTGGCAGGGTGGGGGGTGAGGAATGGGAGCTGGCTCTTACATTATCTTTCTTGGAGAAGTTTCTCCACGTGCCACTCACTGTTTTTAAAAGCTAGGCTTTGCAGCCTTTTGGGGGAGACACTCACATCTTCGACTTGGCTCATTAATTGAAATTTGGATTACTCTGCGTTATTTCAATCCAGCAGCATAATGATACCTCAGAGAGGAAACACTAATATATTTTTTATTTTTTAAAAAAAAAGCAATTTAGAAGACAACAGAGCGGAGGGGGAGGGATGGGGAGGGATGGGGAGGGAGGCAGGCAGGGAGGGTTCCGCGACGCCCGAGGCCGGCGCGCCTTACCTGGAGCGGCGGCGGGCGGAGGAGGCAGCTCCGCGCAGCCCGGCAGCCGCCGAGCTCTGCGCCCACGCCAGGCTGCGAGCCCGCCCACGGCCGGGCGTGGGCGGCACAGGAGATGGATGCTCCCCTGTTGATGCTCGCTCGAGCCCCCGCAGGAGCCTCCAAGCGTTGTCCCTTCCCTGCCACTCCTCCTTTGCTTAATCTCGCTTTCTCCCCTTTTCGGCTTCCAGCGTGTTCGGGGTAAAGGATGCTCGACAGAGAAGTGGCGAGAGATCGCTGACAGACAGAAGTCGGGGCAACGCTTCCCATGGCTTCTTTTTCTGCCGTACCTCCGTAACAGAGCTTCCATGAAACTTCCTGCTGATTGCCTCGGTTTTTCTTCTTGCAATTGTCCCATCCTGGCCACCCCGGGCAGAAACTTCCACCCTTGTTCTCTATTTGATGTGGAAATGTTCTGGGTGCCTTTAAGTAGCATTGTTCAAGTCTTTCCAGAAGTGAAAAGCGTTAGTTTAGCAGATGTTGCTTTCCTGTCTGACCTCTCACTTCAGGAGCTGTTGGCAGTTTTTGGAGAGACGAAAGTAGCCCTTTCTCTGGGGAAACACCGTTCCGCAGAATTTAGATAAAGGAAACCACTTAGGGAATGTGATTACCAACAAAGGTTGCATTAGGAAAAACCACTTTAGGCAGAATTTAACATCTGCTGTCAGACATCATTTCCTGTGACTACAATATTGTGGATGAGGGGGATACGCAAGGACACACCAAACCCTTCCTGATGCAGTCACCAGTAGTAAAATACGGTGGTAGTGGTGCAAGGTGTAAAGCAGGGGAAAGAAGATGATTTTGACTATTTCAGTTTCAAATCCTGGTGCTGTTTTTTGGGATTAAAGCGTTGATAACTTTTGAGGAAGGCAAAGGCTGAGAGGTCTCAATCCTGTATCTCCTAGCAGTAAAAACCCTCAGGTTTTTCTTTCTAGAACATGCTAGTCGCAATTCATGTCAGAAGTAAGCATATGTTGTTTGCTTTTTCACAGAATTAGAAAACAGTTTTGGTTGAAAAAGACCTTTAAAGGTCATCAAGTCCAACCCCCTTGCCCTGGGCAGCAACATCATCTGCTTTATCAGGTTGCTCAGAGCCCCATCCATCCTGGCCTTGAACATTTCCAGGAATGGAGCATCCACAGCTTCTCTAGGCAACCTGTGCCAGTGTTGCACCAATGCCATAAAAATGTGGTCTTTATCTAGTCTGAATCTACCTTCTTTTAGTTTAAAACCTTCACCCCTTTTCCTTTTTCTTAACTTTATCTTAAAGCTAGTTACAGAAATGTTGCCCCAGGAGGCTATTTGATATCACATATCTGCTGTGACTACACTGGAAGTTCCCCCCAGGTTACAGAACATGGGAAGATCTGAGGCTCAGACTAGGAGAGGTAAAACACATCTCTACATGGCAAAAAATGGAGCAGATTTCTCTACTGTTGTTTGTCTTTCTATTGTTATTGCCAAAGCTCTTATTTGTTACTGCATCTGTAGGAGGGAGAAATTAAAGAAATGTAAAAAACATTCTTTCCTGCACATGTTGAATATTGATCCAATTATAAGTCAAGGATATGTTCTGAGTATGCCTGCTCTGGGATGGTTCCCCCCATATCTCATTTGAACAGTCTGCCTAACTGCATAAAATATGAAGTGTTTATCTTCCATTCATCGGTCAAGCAGAAGGAAGCTGGAAACCCAGTGGAAAAAAATCCCTGGCTGTTTCTATTGCAGAACAGGTGTAAGTGGGAGAATCAGTAAGTTTGGTCTTATATGGCCTTTCGTAGCATTAGAACTGAGAAAACAGCTTTAAAGTCAATTCTGTAAGCAAATGGCATAGAAACAATGCTGATTCCCAATAGAACTCCAAGCACAAGTTCAGCTAATGCACAACATCAGAAATCCTCAAATTTCAAGGGATCTCTTCCTATTTACTTCTTTAAAAACTTTTTCAAAGTTCCCGCTAACTGAAGTCATAATTTAATCAGAATGAAAATATTCTGTTTTAAAATGCCAAGCATCAATGTGGTGCTGCCTGTTTCAGTTCACAGTGCCCAGCTGAAGAATGCTAAATTCCCACTTTAAGACATCATTTTTCAGCACCTGTCTGCATTTCAAGGCTCTAAGACAGCTGTGATGCATTTGAAAGTCTGGGGCAGGGCATATTCTTCCCTTCATACCAGAGCCCTTGAGCAGCACTGGTCACTGGGATTTCAGATCGTCTGAAGCAACACCTGGGTTGCAACTGCTGGAGACAAACAAGTAAATGACAACTCTCAAAATTAATTGCTGCGGCCTGTAATGTTAAGGCTGTCAGCAAAACCTGTTAACATAAAACTAAAACTTATTGCTGGTTTATTGTAAAGCTTATACTGATCCTTCAGAGTGCCTGTGGCTCTCCGTTTATTAATTTTCTTCTGTGGCTGTTGCAGCCTTGCTAATTTTCTGCTGTGGCAGTTGCAGCCTTTTCCTTGCTAATCCAGGGACAACTGGCTGGTATGAGTCTGTCCCCACGCACAAACCTGCCCTGTCACCTCAAGAGTCAGCTCCTGGAAGCCCTTGTCCTCTTTGTGCTCCCTGCAGCAGCGGGACCTCTGAGACACCAAACCCACGTCCTGCCCTTACGCTACTCCCAGAAGGGGACGGCTCAGTTATTAACCCAAAGCTTGAGCCTTTCAATAGAGCCATTCATCGGCTGGGAAAATCAGCTGACTCCATCCTCAGGCTGGTAGAGAGTAATGAAATTGTTTTAGAGAACAGCTTGCAGAAAATACTCCTTGAACACAAAAATCTAGATGCCCACAGTTAGAAATCATTTAACTCCTCTGTGCACTTAGTCCTCTGCATCTGTACTGGAGACCATGTTGGGTAAGTTGGGTTTTTTAGTAGATTTTCCTTGCATTTTCTAACCTCAGAAGTCGGTTGTAACATTTGCAGCACTGATTAAACAACATTGTAATCTGTAATGACTTTCAGCAGCTGCAATGCCAAGAGTAAAAGAAAACACATTGAGCTTTTGGTATTCCAGGGATTCCTGGAGGTGTGTTAGATTCTGATCAGCAGTCTGGGTGTGATTTTTTTTTTTTGGTGCTTGAATTTCTTGTCCAATAACACATAACCCTTACAAATAAGCCAACATTAGCGTTGGCACTTAAGTATTACACTGATACATAAAATGGGGTGCATCATGAATCAAAACGTCCCCATTTTTAACCTGATTACATTCACACTTACTGGATATTATTTTGGATATATTAAAGTAATTGGAAATGTTTGGAATGCTAATCAAATGAGTATGGAATAAATGCAGTATTGAGGGAGGACCTGAAAATTAGACCAAATAATGCAATATGTATCTAAGCAAAAGTCAAAGAAAGAGTGAGAAAATACCTACTGATCTATTGTATTGATTTAATTTTTCCCATTTTAATGAGGTAACAGGTAACACTAATGTTTAGGACTTTTAAAATCCACTAGTAGTAGAGTATTGATTTGAAATTGCTATAACAATTCTATTCCATTAATCTGTGTCCTAGAGAATGTAACTGAAAGAATGAAACTAGCACCATGAAACGTGTTCCACCTTTAGAATTTTTTAGGAAAGAAAGCTTTCTGATTACTATAAATTTTGTGAAGCAGAGGATGAATCAATTAGCATTCTAATACAAGGTCTACTTCCTAATAGAAATGTTTGTCCATGAAAGCCTACATTCTTATGCTGAATGAATAGTTGCATTTTAAATTATTATTATAATTCTCAGTGACCTGGGGGCTACATACTCTGCAGCTCTTACAGATTATTTGACTGGAAAATAATGAGCATATAAAATGGCTCAAATTTAAGGTTCATGCCTTTTCTTTCTGCATCTTGTTGCCCAGTCACACACAAAAAAAAACCCTTTTAAACATTACCTGTATCAAGAGTCACACATAAAACATAATCAATTTTTATTAAGTATTTCATGTTTTTATTTTGTTTTAGACCCATCTTGGACTGAAATTTTTCACCTCTTGATTAGCCTTTACTTGTCAAATTAACTTCCTTTCTTATTTCACTACTTGATGCTTTTTTCACTGAATTAACTGAAACTTAATTAATTATTTTAACATTCATCTGACATCTGGTAGGATTACTCACGCCAAAGATCAAAGCATATTCTTGTTGAAATTGGGGTCTCCTACCCTACGTCAGCCTGAGCACTCTGGCTCTGTTACCTCGAGAATCACGGTTGCAGCGACCAGGCTGCACCTTTACCCTGAACATCAGCTCAGACTGAGCTCAAGGCACTGCTCACCTTTCGTCTGTCATGGGGTGACAAAGCACTTCAGGATGAAACCTCCCTGGGAGCAAGGCACCTTCATCTTTCACTGAAGAAACTGTTTCTTTAGTGGTTGTTTTGAGAAGCACATATTTTCGGTTGTACCACTTGTCAGTTTATTTTTAACAGCATGGCTGCATTTGTCAGGACTTTGTTAGCTCTTGCTGCACTATTGAATATGTCCAGGTGCTGCCTTTAATGAAGCACTTTTGTTCCCATTATGCCTGCAATAATGTCAATACTCAAGAATTAGATTAAATGAATGAGAGAGTTGAAATGAAGACAGTGTATTTGATTATCTCAGGTAATTGATTTTCTTTGCATGACGCTGTCAATGTCTGAAAGGCCAGGTGGATTAACTGTCAAGAACAGGCAGGCTTGTCTAGTCCTGCACCATATATAATTTTCCAGTTTATTTTCAGTAGGACTGTGGAAATGTGAAAGCCTATGGCTGGGATGTCTCCTGCTGTTTTAAAACAACTCGGTTTGGTAGGATTTGGATTTGGGATTTTTAGTCACCCAGAATGTTTACTTTTCACCATGTTCAGCTATCAGTAAAAGAAGCCTTCCAGAAGTGAGCTCCTGAGACACCAAGAAGCAGTTTGGACCATGTCCCTTGCCACAGGGAGCTGTACAGATGTTTGTGATGAGTTGTGGGAATATCACATGTGGGTATTACATGGAGTAGGAAAAATACACTGGCTACAGTTAATAAACCCAAGTTTTTAGAAGGACCCGAAAAAGCTGTGAGGCACCAAGCTCTCTCTAACTGCTCAGCCAAAGAAATGTGAGTTGCTGTTGTGTAGTCCTAAACATAATGAAATGCTAGGAGAAGACTGGTTTTCCTCAAAGAGAAGCTGGCATGGTGACTGTACCCTTCCCATATTTCCTCATAAAAGAAGTTGTTCTTGGTAAAGTGCCACTTGCCTGAACATGCCATCAGAGTTCATGAATGTAATGATTACCTTTTCATCATCAATTCTGCAATATATTAATTCTCAGTATACCACAGTTTTGTTTCCTAAGCCCTACCTGCTGTGCAATCTGAGCAAGACTAAAATAATTGATGAAAGAGTACTAAAACTCTGCTTTGATAGAAAAGATAATTCTTCCAGCCCAAATGGAATTGTGTTGTGCTGGGAACATGTACCACATGGCTACATCTGTTTATGTGTTAGTTTGCTCTATATCAATGTATGACATTACATTTGAGAGCCAAAGCTTAGAGATATGTTGTAAAACAAACACATCTATTTTGTTTGTAAAAGGAAATAATTTGTTTTGCTTCTTCCTTGAATTTTAAACCCTACATTCTTTACACAAGAGGGTTTCTGCTATTAAAGTACTCTTAAACCTTTTCAAAGCTTACTGAAGAAATTAGAAAAAAACCTGTTTCTGTAGCTGGCTGTGCACTACCCCACAATCTGACTCCTACTTGTACTAAATGTGGGCTTCATTAGTAGCAGTCCTACTTGTTAAAGCTTACAGCTACTTCTTAACTAAAACAAAAACAGCAACAAAAATACAAGCCAATATTTCTTTTAAATTTTAAATTTAGGTGCAAGCATGGAGAAAGTATTTCTAACAGGCACTTGTCAGGCTTTCACTTACTGTAAAATTATGCAAGGAGAATAATAGCAACGGATAATAGTCTCTTACATGCCACTTAAATTAGGATGTCTTAAATTAAACCAATTAAAATGTAATATCCACTTCTACCTTATAAATATACTGTGTATGAACATCATTATGTAGAAATATTAACCCATAAGTATTTACACCATCACCTGGTGAAGTTTAAATTTCTACAAGCTCATTCTAAGTACATGATGACAATGTTAATTTTTGACTGGAAATACCTCTTTGTAAGGCTGTCATATTTGGAGGAAAAATTTACAGAAAGAAAAGGATTTTTGTCCCGAATAACTATGCATTCACTAAAGTTAGGCAGCCTTTTCTGGGAGTATTACAAGGGGGAAATTGGAAGTATCTGGGTGAAATTAGTGGTGTGCATTTTCTAGTGGCTGCCTCAGCAGTTCATTGCAGGACACAAGCAATCTACTCAGCATTAAATGCCTCCTGTTGTTTACCGTAAGCAGGAGGATGTAGTCCAGGCAGGGTTGGAGAAACAGAGCAGTGGCAAAAATCTCTCTTATACCCATAAAGAAATGGGTATCCTGATGTTCTGGCCCTCCTCAGCTGACTCTTGTGTAGTGGGTGGAGGTCACGTGTCTCAATGCCTGTGATTTTGACTTTGAATTGCAGATTACAGAGCTAATTGGCAAGAGAACAAAATAAATACAGAATATTGAACTAGGTTTCCAGGCCTAAGCCTAAATAGCCATGTCCTAAAATCTTCAAAAGAGGCCAAGAAAGCTATCACACCTTAACATATCTGCAATGAGGGTCATGAAAAAGATTTTCTCATGTTCCTATTGAAGTCAGAAGTAAAATTCTAATCTATGCAGGACCAGACCTTATTTTTACAGAAGAACTGTTATCTACATTATTCTGGGGGCTAAAAAGTTTTAAATTGCAAAAAGACCATGTGAGAAGTGTGTGGTAATGCTCAAAATATTTTTTATTTTCCTCAGGAGTGCACGGGGAGCTGTTTTAATTCAAAAGATATAATATAACCGTTTTCATCTATTAAACTAGAAGAAAAAAATAAATCTGAGAACATAGGACGCCAATGGCAGTTCAAGAAGCTATAGATATATATGACATGAAAATCTCCAAGCAGAAGTTAATGTAAGTCAACATCAACAGTGGTCTTAAATGCCACATTGATTCAAAATCACACAGTAATTGATGAAACGGGAATGGATTATCTTCAATGTCTCTTTTAATGAAATCAGCAAAGAGTTTTGTTCAAATGGTCCTTGGGATGTGAAGCTCTGAGGCTCAGAGCCTCATAAACCTACTGGTTTTTAAGATGTGTGTGTATGCTTATAGTAGTCCAAATGCTAGCTTTCCTTATTTTGTTTTTGTTGTTGTTCTTATAGTACTGATGCTGCCCTACATTCTTCTCGTCTGTTCTTTAAATGCATTATACTGAAGTCTTGATATTTAGGTTAAAAATCATCCTTTAATACTTGAAGCTATGCAATTATTGATCTCCTGGTCTGATTTGTGTTACTTTATGATCAAAAAGAGTAGTAAAGTTGAATATAGTCATTTTACAATTTAATTATCAGGCCAGAGGAATGCTATGGCCCTGCATTGAAGGAAAAGCCTGGAAATCCAATGTAGTTGGGCAAAATGGTCTACCCTTGCCTCTGGGCTGACAGTAAACATCTGCAAAATAAGAATTGTGTCTAATATTTTATTTATGAGGAACAGGATTGTGAGAACACAGTTCCTTTCTTTATTTGGCTCATGGCTGAAATCTCTGGTGTCTAAAAAGATGTCTGGGCTGATGCTGTTTCCTGTGACTGAAGTATCATCAACTATGAACTGTTTGAGGGCCAGAGAATGTTCAGGATTCTGCCTTTCTTCTGGAGCAAAGGTAGCTCGTCTCACCCATGCTAAAACATATGCTCTCTTTCTATGTTTGTTTGCATGAAAATTTGGTTGATTCAATATATTTGAGAATAATTATTAAACCTGAGGCAAACTAAGGAATGCCCCAATGACTCAAGAAAAATTAGCTGGGAGCTAATAGATATTAGCAAAGAAATGCTTTATTTCCTTGAGCAAGTGGGATTGAAAACAAATTCAAAGCTGCAGAAATAGTAATTTCAATTTCAACAGTGAAATAGCAGTTAAGATTTTGTCAGCTTTGTAATAGCAGTATAATTGCACAACATCTAGAATTGTGTGATAACTTTAAAAGGAAAAGTGCTGACATTTTTGAAGAAATTTTATGTTTATCTCTAAAGAAAACGAGCTTTTCAGGAATTTTATTAAAAATGCAAACAAAGAGGAAGTTGTCACTCTTTGTACAGCTAGAATTTAAGAGAAGGGTAACTTTTTGAATTTTAGGAAAACAGTTCTGCAATAGATGTTCTATCCTTTAGTTATTAAAATATATATCAACTAAAAAAATGGGTTGCTGTGAGCCTAGAAAATTGAAATTTTGAGGAGTAGAATACAGAACACTGTCTACTTTCTGTAAATAAAAATTATTTAGACTAGTTCATCTACTGCCATCACATAAAATAGCAAGCTTTAAGAAAAACACCACTAAGAGTATATTAACATATTTTAGGTTTAGAGTACAACACCAGCATGAAATTAGAGGGGGGGTTGGCCCAAGCTGCACCTGTAGTTTACTCTGTTCTGCCCGTTTTCTTACTGGCCGGTTATTACTCACTGAAAGCAAATTAAAATTCCTTTGATCGCTCTGTTTCGGAAGGAGGGCTGTGTCGAGGTCGGTACTTGGTGCCTGCAGAGGGTGGCGGTGTGGTACCATCCTCAAACTCCGGGAACGCTCTGCTGCTCCGGCCGCCTCCGGGCTTTGGAGGGCGAACGAGCATCGTCCTGCCCTGCCCTGGCCCAGCCCGGGGCCGGGGCTCTCTCTCCTCACAGACCCTTGGAAGAAGGCCTGATCCAGGCGAGGGGCATGCAGCAGTATCTGTAAATCACCATATTAAAAAAAAAAAAAAAATTAATGCAATATTGGCCAAGGCACGTTGTGCGGGTATTTTCATTATCAGGGATGGTCCTTCCAGCCCCAAAAAAAGATCAGCTGTGTTAGCTTTTAAAGAAAGTGCCTTTGCTGTGGGAAGAAGGGTTTTGCTGCCTGGGTAGCCGTGGGCAGCCGGAGGTCAGCGTGCTGGCACACATCCCCTGCTCAGGGATGTGCACGGCTCCTACAAACCACCACACCTCCGTTTCACATGGGTGATTCACCTGCAGCAGTGGGACAGGTGACAAGTTACTGAAGTAAAGTTGTTTAGTACCTATGGGCTGACGTTGAAAATATGCAGAGCAAGGTAAAACTTGAGTCTTTCCCTGCAGTATTGCATGTGTGATGACAGCGTCACAGATGTAATGGCGTGCTTCAGGCAGCAGCTTTATGTAACTACAACTATTTCCTTGTCTTAGATATCCCTTATCTAATCAGATCTCGGTATTGCATATATATGCAATATATGCAGTATATGCAGTATATGCAATATATGCAATATATGCAAATATGCATATTGCATATTTGAATATTGGTGGGTGTTCAGGTAGTTCAGAGTGTGATTTTTATCTTTGTAAACGCTATAAGAAACTCTGGCTTAGTTATGCTGTACAAGCAGTTAACATGTCGCTAAAACTTTAACTTAGGCTAATTAACTTTTTTTTTCATTCTTTCTGCCTGTAATAATGAAAAGATTGCCTAAGCTATGAGGAAAATTAATTCTGTTATATAGATTTTTGTGTTATGTGAAATGAAACCACTCATTACAGAAACTCCACCACGAAATTAGCTTTATTTCAGAGTAATTTATTTCCATGATAACATCTCCGTGATGTAATAAAATTAGGTTCTTTTGTAATATATCTTTGTGAGACTTCATATGGAATGAAATAGTGTATTTGCACTGGTTTATTTTGAAATAAAATTATTTATTTTGAAAATTATTTATTTTGAAAAGAATTGAAGACAATTATTAACATTGGGAATTGGTAAATTAGTAGAATTAACATGAGTAGGGAAAATATGACAGTCTGAATATTCAGGGCTTTGTACAGGTTACTATCTTCAGGGATTTAATTCAATGAAAATTTAATTCAATTTAATTCAGTGAAAATTCAAGTGTTTTTATAAATCTCACATCACTGGTGAAAAACTTTTTTAAGACAGGTATCACCTCTCTGGCTGGCTAGGTTTAACCTACATCAAGTGATGTACTTCAGAGCAGGTTATTGGAGTGAAATAGGCTGAAGCAGCAGCAGACCCAGAGTGTTTCCAGAGTTCCTACAAGACCAGCTTCAACTCAGAAAATGCATATTCAGGGGCAAGAGACTCATGTCCTCCCTGATGCTGCTGTGGCGACCAGCATGGAGGAAAGTCCACTGCTTTGCCGTGGGACTTACAGCAGGAGCTCATCAGACAGTGTTCACACATCAAAACACATGGGGAATATTTACATGGGACAGCTGCTTTGGAAGCAGGCAATGGCACAAACTGAGACAGACAGTGTCGGGACAGATCTCTCCATGCATTTCTGACCATTTGCACTGGCTGGCAGTGTGTAGCCTGCAGACAGCCCTCAGCCCAGAAGGGGTTTGCAGCGTGGAGATGCCCAAGGACATGGGCCAAACTGCTGGGATATTTAAGCTCTGCCAAGTCTGGGATACGGCCACACTGCAGCAGAAGAGTGAGCTGGCACTGCCTGTTCCCCCGGATCCCCCTGAGCAGGGCTGGAGCCTGACTGGAGGCGCGAGTCAGTGAGGGACACGGTGCTGGCAGTGCCGGAGCCACACGGCCCTCGCTGTCCTCGCCAGCACAGCTCACACCACCGCACTGCCCAGCCACAGCTCTCTGTCCCTGCTCAGGCTCTGAGCTTCTCCCATAAGTCATTTAAATTCTAATGGGGCATTTGCTGCTTTCCAAACAACTGCAAAAATGCTACTCGTATATCACAGTGTTTCGCTGCACCAAATGGGCCAGGCCTTTTCTTGTGTTTATTTATCTTTTCTACAGAGAAAATAAAAAAGGCCTATATACACCCCGAATTAGAAGACTAAAGAAAGAGGCAATTAAAAAAAAAAAAAAATACAGCTTAATCCTGGTTTGTTTGGGGGTTTTTTGCTACAGCTAAGAATCTTGATTACAGCAGGGATTTTTCATTTTGTTTTAATTTTATTTTATTTTCCACAAGTGATCTCTTAATGAATCTCACAGCTTCTAAATGCTTGTTTCAGCAGTAATCTGGGCACAGCTGCCTAGTCTCCCCAGCGGCCAAGTGGCAGCACAGTTGATGCAGCCCGTGACCTAACATGGTACCACTCACAGAGCTGGCTGGGCTGCCATTTGTTTTGAGTTTCCAGTCCCTGAATGACCAGGAATATTTTATTCTTGTGCTGAATTTTGGCTGAAGTCCTAAATTGCCCTTTTTTTGAGTTGCAGTTGAGGGCATTAAGGTCAGGACACGGGGAGCAGTGCCTGAGGGATGGCTTTGGCTAGTTGGCATCAGGATTTGGTGTTGCAGGACTTTTGTTCCTTACCTTACCCTTGCCCTTTTTTTTGTAGTCATGTAACAGTTTCTTAGAGTGTAAGGTAGATTTATAAATTTCCTTATTAAAAGGGTAATTGAGGGAAAGACTCAAGGAAGATGGTTTATTCAGGAGTAGCTTGGCTGATGGATTCATGAGGGTGCTGAAGATTACTGGAAAGGGCTAAAGAAATGAGATCAAGAAGATAAAGGAATAGTGAGCAGAACTGGGTGTGTCTGGAGATGTGATATTGGTGAGGGCACTTGTCCTTCCTTCCTATAAATCATTGGTAAGGTTAAGTTACCTTTATTAAATCAGACTTAAGGGATGGACCATAAATATCCAACTTCCATTAGAAAGATGAAAACTACCTGGAAAAATCCTGGTGGAGTTATCATTTATTTGGAGACTTCTACAGATGTAGGTTTAAATAAATAATTTTAATATAAGTATTGCATTCTTGCATTTTGCTATTCCTGCACCCCAGAGTGTAAACTGGATATGGAATCAATCTGTGGAACTTTTGGATTCACACCTCTGGGTGGAAAAAAGGGAAGAGGAAAAAAATAGGGGGGGGGGAATCAATGGCTGCAATTGTCTTCAGATAAAGAATTAATTACTAGTGAGGATATAAACAATATTCTGTAGCTTAAATGAGTGCAGTTATTAAAATGCTCTCAAATACTCTGAAAACTACAGATTTTAAGGCCATCTTTCTGCAAGTGACAAGTCAAAGCAATTTTATTGTAAATCTTGCTATATTACAAATACAGGCAAACAACATTTTCACAAATGGGTGCATTATGCAGTAGGTCTTCAGCTTGTCATAGATGTCCATTGCTGTTACCATTATTATGTTCCAAAAATAAGTATAATAAATATCTGCAGGACGTTTGCTAGGTCTCTGTTATTGGCAGTCATTCAGAGAAGTGATGACAAACTACTACATGAATTATGCAACCCTAGTACACAGTATGTGCTGTCAAATTTAACTTACTCTTATAGACTACATCTGGAAATAATTTAAAGGAATGTTATTACAGTTTTTTCTAAAGTAAAACAAGTTTTTGTGCTTTAAATTTAGTTTAGCAGCATTTTATTCAGAATTTCTTAGGCATAAAAGCACACCAATGGTAAGAAATGGAAGACACCAAATCCCCTTCAGAGAAAAGAAAGAGATTAAAACCTCACGTGAAAAAGCCTGATGAAAAAATTTGAAAGGAGAAAAAAATTTTAGGAGAAATGGAGAAATGAGAGAAGAAAACATTTCAAAGAGAGAAACCAATAGATGGGGGAAGGGTGCAAAGGAAAGTGAAACATAAAAAAAAGAAAAAAATCTTGCTGAGGCAGGAGCTGAAAGATGGGAATGGGAACTATGCAAAAAAATACTAACAGCCTGAGGTTGGGAGTGTCTGTGTTTGTACATGTTCATGTAGCCCACCCAGGACCCCACCCCCTCCTGAAATTCAAGGAGCTTGAATTTTAAATGAAAGATTACTCTGGGAAAATGCATTTTCCTATTTCATACTGCTGGGCAGGCCTGTGTCACAGTGGTAGGTAATGCCTTTTCCTGAATTCCAGACTGTTCTTTGAAACAGAATATAAAAAAAATAGTAATAATGAAAAGCACTCGGAGCAAAAGAGAAGCAGAATAGACCAGGGCTAATCTGCCAGACTCAGAGGAAAAAAACATTTTTCCCTACCACAAAGGACCCTATTGTTCCCATGTTAAGTATTTAATTTTGCCTGCATTTAAACCAAGCTGTCTTAAATTCTGTTCTCTTACGATGGGGGAGCATGTGCCAGTTACTGCAGCAGTTCTTGGTGGCTCCAGGGAGGAGCTGACCGCTGTGATTTCCAGGGCTGTTCAATTTTTCTCAGCCTGCTTAAATTGGTTTTTGGTAGAGGAGAGTGTGACCTGCCCTTTATGGCTGGGAAATCTCACCACCTGTTCAGCTTGTAAAAATTAAAGTTATATCAGGGAAAGAAACCTATGAGAAATCTGAGCACTTTGGGAAATGTTGGGTATAATGGCTGTTACCCACATATGTCCTTCTGGTAAATCTTATTATTGAGCCTTCAGCACATGCACTTTCATATAGGCTTTGTCACTGTGTTGAAACTCAAGTTTTCATTTGTTCTGAGCTAGGAAATTTTTTGTGCACTCCTCACGCAGCTAACAAAAGTCAGGCAAGTATCACTACACCGTGCATTTCCCTGGTAGGGTGTCAAGTCAGGGAGCGTCTCTTTCAATATTAGAAGAATTTCTCCTTTATTTAGCAGAAATGAGGATGCTATTAATATAAGCAAGCTGTTATTAACAGATAGTTACTCACACAGTACTTTCAATTATTTCCTCCTACAGTCACATTCACTCACACTCGTTACCCAGTGATGGAGATGGAGAGGGTCGGCATGCTACTGTGTTTGCCTGGGCAGTTTGGCGTGTTCCAAAGAGAAGAAAGGAAGAGAGGAGCATGAGTGGCACTGTCACTACACAAACATTTTTAGCAGGACTAAATAATGTGATTGTTGTTAGCGTAGCACTCCTGCACAGCACTTCTGCATGTGGCTACAGCCTGAGGGCTTTTAAGTTATGAGGAGCATACAGAAAACCCATAGTACGCAAAGAAATTACTTCAGTTGTCTTCAAGTTTAGGTCACCACTTGAAACTTCTGCTCTCTATACTGCAAATTATCTAAAGCAGTGAATGTTGTCTTGAAAGCAGGTGAAAAGCTCTGTTTTTATTGAGCCAGTCTCAGTTTGTAAGGACAGTGTGCTTAAAATTCTTGTACATCTTCACATGTCTGTGTAATTTCTTTGGTCATATGGAGCAAAAATATGTGGAGAAAAAATTGTTCCAGAGTAATATAGTTTAAATGTAGTTTAGACCATAAGAGGATAAAACATCTGAAATCTCCAAAGTGTACTGACCTGGTATATTTTTACACTGTGTGGTATTGTTGCTTGGAGAAGTTCCTTGATGCTAAAAATAATCATTTCTAACACTGTTTTCTATCTCCAAGGTTACTAAATCTTTTTAACCTGAACATAATTAGTATTATACCTACAAAATATATTTTTAGCCTGTTAGATTTTCTGTGATGTAATGTTCTAGTAGATGCAGCTGAGTTAGAAGAAGTCAGCTCAATAGGAGAGAGAACAGTAGAAGTGAAATTAGTAGATTCTACAGGCAGTTGTTCTTTTGTGGCTTTTTGCATGGGTACAGAAATTTTACTTAATGACTCACACGTTTTCAAAGACCAGCAACCAATTTAGAAAAAGAAACTCCATGCAAACTCTTAAGAAATTTGAAATCTGTATTCAGACGCTTGAAATATGACATTTTCTAATGGGGCTGAAACTAGAACTATTCACCGGGTTCACTTTTTTGTGCTATTTTCTTGCTCCAGTGTCTTTTAAGAAGTAGACTGAAAATGAAAAAAGTTAATTGAACAGATGTGCCTGTTAGTTCAGATAATTTCAGAGGGCTAAAAACTTCTTTTTTCTTCTTCTTCTACATGCTGTATTTTAATGTCTAAGTAAGTAATGGATTGCTGACGTGAACACCTGCTGTAAGCCTGTGATCCACACAACAGAAGCGCTCTCCTAAAAGCCTGACAGCCATCCTGCAGAGTGTTCAAATGAATATCTGCTCACAGATGACAGTCTTTGATTATCCATTGCTCACAGGGCCTTGCTGGGCACAGCGGGGCAGGAGCTCCAAGGGCTGAGCCGGGGAGCTCTGGCACAGAATCCTTTCCCAGCCCAAGCCAGGCTTGTCCTGCTGCAGCTCCACCATCCCTCCCCACCTGAGTGTCACCCAAGGCTCTACACAACTTTTTGCTCCTTTAATGCAATTGCTGCCATACAATGAAATCTCTGCTGGAAATATCACCAGGAGAATCTCAGTGGGTGGCTAAATCCTTGTTCCGAGTGTGGTGAGCATACCCGGGAAAGGGTAGCACCTTACAAATAGGGTTTTGTCTGCAAATGAGAATGATTTCAGAGCCTGCTCACTTTTAACTGAGATAGTTAAAGTATCTCATTTGTGATGAAAAAAAAAACCAAAACCAAAAACAAACGACTGTGCCAGAAAGTGTGCTGTGCAAAGTCTTTGGAATTGTGACAGTTTCCTTGGAAAAGAAACTTCTGTGCAGGAATTCCTTAAAAAGACAGTCAAGCATATTTGTCTAGTCCTTCATGAATCTTTTCAGTTGGGAATATTTTTTCAGACCTAAATCTTTCCTTTATAGGAAAAGGTATCATAGGTATTCCTGTGAATACCTATTCATATCATTTGTTTCCCTTTGCAACTTTCTTTTTTACAAAGGATTCTTGGGAGAAAAATTGGTGTAACTCTTTCACATATACTAAAATAATGCTGAAAAATACTGAAATCTCCTTCTGTAGGAAATAGCTTACTAAATGGAGAGTTGAGTTAATAGAATTGATTTTCTTGGTGCTATCAGCCAGTTCAGTGATTTGAAGAGTTAATGATTTAATGATGGAATGAGGGAAACATGGATATTTAACTTAAGAAAAAATGTTTTCAACTTGAAAAGGCTCAGCCATCTGATGATGCTGAGAGATGTAGAAAGGCTATTTCTAGAACCAAGATTGTTGGACAAGAATATACTTACACATTTAAGTAGGTGAAGACACTTCTGAGTTTATATGGGGAAAACACTGACAATACAAATGACAGTTTAAACTGGATGCCAAGTTGGAGATGTGTTCATGAGAAAAGTGGATGAAGGATGCTTCCTGCATGCTGAATGATTAAAGCACACATTTTGGTACACAGAACAGCTCAAGGAGAAATGTGCTTTGAAACGATCTGTGTATATTTAGTAAGGAGGCAGATCTGTGAGTACGACACAGTGTTGTAGTTAATAACTTGTAGTCAGTGGTGAAAAAAGGGAAAACCACTAAGGGAAATAGAAGGATTGAAAAGCCATTTATATCATATGGTCAATATATATGAATTTATGGATCTCAAACCAATACTCCTTTGTAAATACATGCACAAACACTGCATTTCATAAATTCTCTCAATTTAGAATTAAGCATGAAGCTTGACACAACCGGAACTGATTGTTTTTAACCTTTTTCCCAAAATTTTTAAACCAATGCAAAGACTAAAAAATAAATAATTGCTTGCTTTAAACATATAGTTACTTTTTTTTTTTTTTTTTTGCTAATTCAAAGAGAATTGAAATGGGATCAAGAAGACTCTATATAAAGCAAAAGTACAAAAACCTGTGGAAGTAATAAATATCAATCACCAGTGAACTTGAGATATATTATTTCCTAAAATTTAGGACTCCTTTGAAGTATCATTTCTCAGTCTCTTGAAGTGCAAAATTAAAGAGCAGGAAACTTCTCAGAGACTAAATAAAGATGACCACACTGAAATGCGTGTAAAATGAAGTCATGTAAAATGTACATAAGCCCACAGGGAGAAAAATCTGGCAGTGAGAATCCAAAAGCAAGTGTGAAAATATCCAGGAGCTCGCATCTCTATAGATAGTTCTCCATGGTGCTCATGGACTTGCGTAAGCTCGGCACGGGCACACGGTGAAGTGTGAGGATGAGGTGGGGTTTAAGGAGGGCAGCAGCTTTTTACAGTTGTGGAGATTTTGGTAAAGGATAGTAAATAACCAATTTCATTATTTTCCAAAGCTAAGTTTACATCTGGGGCTTTCTTAGAAGGGAGAACATTTTATGCTTCTAGAGCACAGGAAAGCAGGTGGGTGATTTCTCATGGGTTTATTTATGGCTGTGGTTAACAAACAAATGCAAATCAGAGACGATTGGGGGTTTTAAGATCTCTCCCTTTTTGCCACTGTCCTCAGATAGTCCTTCTGGATGGACACAGTCAAATTCTCTTCTGCTATTAATTGAGTGACATCTGATGGACAGTGCATCAACATGCTGCTGCTGGTTTCCTCCGTGGATGCTCACTTAATAAAGACCGAATCATTTAACAGAGGGTGAGTGGGTAGTCAAGCTGAATTCAGGCATTTAAAAAGCATTTATTTTAAAGTTATTCTTTTTCATTTTACGTATGTATTCCACGTTATGTCTACTTTTATTCTTTTGAAAAAATTCTAAGATTGAGTCTCAATCTGGTCTAAATATGTACAGTTCTTTTTTTGGAAATATCTGCTTTGAGATGGTTTGTATATTTATTTTTGCCTTAGCTACCAAGGTGCTGCATGATAAATTCAGATTTAACAAAACAAAAATTAACTTTGGTCATAAAAACACTGAGATGAGCTAGTAATAAAACAGTCTCCTTTCTTCAGTCTCAAGGCAGCAGTTATTCAAGGCCCATATGCATGCTGATAATTCACATTTTCTTATTTTCTGTCTTTAATTTACCAAGTTTGGGAGGTACCCTGCATGTTAGATGGGGCAACTGGCACTCACTATCTTCTCTTATTAATTCATGATATAGTTATCACTTATTGTTCTGATACTCTTGACTGGTTTTTTTTTCTTGTTATATCCTCTTAGAGCTTTGAGGGTATATTTTTTTGTTTTCCTTCACTTTTTCTTTCTTCTACTGGAGTACGTTTTCATAAACCTCAACTATTTCTTTTTATAGAGCTCCTTTCTCTCCTAGATGTTGGTGGTGGCCCCATAATACTGAACATCAAACTAAAGGTGTTATTAGTTGCTCTCATGGGCTTCCTACCCTGGGAGCATTGGAATGTTGAAAATTTTTGCTTCAATGAGCCATTAATAGGGATTGTCTGCTGCTCCTGCCAGATAAAATAGTAGGAAGATACACAGAGATGCAAACTGTTAGAATAAAAGATAAAAAGACTTGAAAATAGCACTTGCGTGTTTGCTAAAACCCAATAATAATAGCTATGCCTAGCTCTGTTTGTCATTGCTTGGAAGGAAAAACAAGAGCTTTGTTGCCCGCAGGGGGAGTACCCATATCCTGGAAAAATACAACGACTAACAATCTGAGCAGCAGATTTTTGGGGCAGGATGTTGCTTATGATTGGGACTGTGGCAGTTTTGTTAAAATTACCAAGCAAAACGAAGACTCTGTAAATTTGGTTTTTCATATTTACAGCTGACATGGGTAAAGTATCAAGGGCATGAAATAACCCGAGAAGAAAGAGCAACTGGTGTTTTGTTAACCAGTTAATGAGCAATAATATGTTCCTTTTCAGGACATACTTTTTTTTTATTTTGCGCTAAGTTATAGAGGATATAAAGACTAATTGTTTTTACTTTTAGTATGTTAATGTGTCTTTGTAAGGTCAAATACAGTTAGTAATATAATCTTTAATGATATTATGAGACTTGTATTGAAAGTATGTTGAACCTCTAGAATAAGGCACTGCAAGCATGTTAAAGATTTCACCTAATAGATAATTTGCTAATGAATATGTAAGCTATGTGGGCAGTTTAAGGTGTTAGAGAATGGGACTTCGGTACTGCTCCTTTCAAATCATGTGTCAGTGCCCATCATTCATACTGAAGCTGAGCATGGGAAGTTGTCTGCATGTTTTGATGAAGTTTTGTGAATTTTTAACAATAAGAGTGTTAACATATTTTATCGTAAAAATACAATTTTTCTTCAATAGTTGAGACTGTATAGAAAAATAAACCTAGCAGAATAACTAAAAAATTGATTCACCTCTATGAAGACACAGGAACTTTTTTTGCCAGTTTCAATGAGCATCATTAATTCTGTGTTATCAGTTTTGTAGTTTGTAGAGATCATACAAACACAGGTGAACAGTTGTTCTGCAGATGCCATCTGAACACTACTATCACTATATCACAAAAATAATAAACAGAGATGGGCAAATTTCCATGCAGGGATCAAACCCACAACCCTAGTGTTTTTAGTACCATGCTCTAACCAGCTGAGCTAATCTCAAGATGTTAGAGGTGATATACAAGTTTTGGGTGACAGTGCCGGCAAATAGTGGTATAAAGACAGCATAGGGACCTTCTCTGAAAGGACAGTTACAAATATTTAAACCAAAACAAGGAAGTAAGATGGTGGACAGGAACTTAAATGCTTTCAATAGATAGTGCGTTGCAGAAGTTTAGGGCTAAAGAGCACTATTTGTTTGCAGCAAGATGAAGTTGAAAGTCATCTCATCTTTTTACCTAAATACCAAAAGCAGATTATTTTTCTTTTCCAAGAATTGCGTTCTTTAAAAGTAATGTTCAATGCACTCAGATACTGTATAGCTCATTGCTTGTTTGTCTGTTTCCTCAGGAGTCATCCAAGAGGTTTACTTTACACAAAGGAATCTAAATTAAGCATTTGAACTTCAACTATTCAGAGGAACCTGGAGATGGGGGGAGGACTTGGCCTACTGTGTTGTGAAAACTGTCAAGTCTGAGGTGATGGCAATATGGGATGAGTGGGCCAAGGAGTTGGAAGCTGTAAAAAAAAAAGTGATCTGGCACCAGGAATGGTTTTGGTTATCTGTCTTTTTTAATGCCTAGCCCCTCTTTTCTGCCTTTCTTTCCAGAATGAAGTTGTCCTAATCTCTTGGATTACCATCCCTTTGCAGAGCATTCTGCTCTCTCTGGTCCCAGTAGCTTCATATGCTCACTGTTTTCCTGGAGACCTTGGGCATTTATGGTGTTTCAGAGATGCTGGGGATGGAGGCCTGTATACCTTTGCTGTCCTTTTCCCAGGGCTGACGGCTGCTGGGTGGTGACACGAGCCAGCACACGGGGTCTAAATGCCTGGCAAAGCCCAAGGACTGTTCAGCCTATCCCTTACTCAATGTTTACACTTCTTGAAGCTGCCACTCCCCCCTGTTGCTTAAGCATAGTGATAAATTGTAATCTAAACACGTACCCTCAGGTCCCTAAGCAAACACAGACTTCAATATTGTTGAGCTTGGTGATGGGATGGCCTGTTTTCATTTAAAATATTTCAGATTCTTTCATACCAATTCTTTCTGTGGAAACAAGCTACTTGCGCATCTAATGCCCATAGGTTTGTTTTCAGGATCCCTGACTTTTTTCCTGTGGATGTTTCTTTTACCCAGCCCAAAGACTAGAGGTTCTGGCCCTGGATTGCAGCACTATCATCTCAATCCCATCTCCTGTTTTCTGGAAATGAAGCTAACGTGCTGGTGTTCAGTCACTCTTGCTCCTTTCCTGAGTCCCAGAGTCAGCATACATCATCTGCAAAATAGCAAATTCTAGAGATCTCGGAAGTTGCATAATTTTAGCCACAAACCAACACACACACAACTTGTGTAAACCTAGGGCAGAATGACTGTAAATAAGTTCTGACTATGGCTAGGAAGAATATGGATATTTAAGATGTATTTTGTTCCTCCAGATTTGCTCAGGATGCTCAGTTTTGTCCTGGGAGTAGAAAAGTGGCACTCTGGGTTTTTTGTTATTCTTCCCCCCTGCTCAAGATGTGTGGAAACTACATCCTGAGTTCTCTGGTTTCCTCTTTTTATTTGTGCTTCAAGCTTCCTCCTCAGCTGTCTGGAGCCTTATCTGAGTACAAATGCCGGGCTCTTTTTTCCTCATTCTGTTTTCTTATGGAAAGGACTGAAGAATCTGCTGTTGCCTTCTGCTGGTTTGTGTATTGCAGGCAGAAGTTTGCCCGGAGGCAGGAGGATCAGCAGACAGAACCCAACTGCTTTAGCAAATGTGGATCTGACTCTGTGTGGAAGGGGAACTCTGCATCTCATGTCACATGAGGCTGAAAAGTCCACTCTTCCCTTTAGGCTGTGACAGAGGATGGGGAAAGCATTTCACCACTGTCTCTTACACCTAAACTGGATGGCTGCAGAACAGGGTGTAATGCCATCATTGCCTGATGTTGCCGCTGTGGAATGCTACCCACAAGTGGATCAGTCCATCAGTTAAAGCAGACCATCCTCAACACAGAAATCTGTTCCCTGTGGCTCTGTGAATCACCTGGATATTTTTAGGTGTAGAAGACTATCACTGCTAACAACAATTCTTCCCCGTGGAGCCTTCATGTTCCAGGTAACAACTTCCTCTTGTGTGAAAACACTGCTGTGTGTTTCATGGTCACTGACTGATCATGTATCATCCTTCCCCATAGATGTTTCCTGTGTCTCAGTTTGAAAGTGAACTTTCCTAAGAAAAAAAAAAATAAACAAAAACCTGTCACTGGCAGACTGGTATAAAAAAGCCTATTGTGGTTTGTCAGATACATTTAAAGGACTTGAAATACACAGCTCTGGGCATCTTAAGAGGTGTTCAACATGGTGTAAAATCGTATCTATTTTTCTCTGAGGGGAGCTTGTACATATCTTCCACGTGGTAAATTTGGACTCCTCAGCTCAAAGGTGAGCTCAGCTGACTGAGTTTATTGACTTTCTGCCTGTAGAGATAGTGAGTCTAACACAGCATTCGAAAAATCAGCCCTAAATTCCAACTATCTTTAAAATATTTTAAAACTACTGTTTGGTTGAGTTAATTTATTCAACGTGTGGCATTTTTGTATGTATTTGGTTTATTTCCTGTGCTGATACTCTACTCGCAAATATTCTTTAGGCAAGTCAGTGTGTAAGCTGGTGCATAAGGACTCATATTTTTTCCAAGTTTGTTGGGGTTTTTTTAAGTATTTCTTATTGATATGTCTGTGTAGTTGATATTTATTACAGTGAATAGTTTAAAAGTTGCATTTCTTAACTAAGCATTGTATCAACTACACTCCAATTTTTTAAAAAAACTGATGTTCAAGGTGACCAACAAAATCACTTCTGTCATGCTAAACCATCTAAATATGTTGCTGTCTTATCACTGGAAGTAAGATCAGTTCTCTCTTGCACTTCCCAGGCCAATTTTTCTCATTAAGATGACAAACAGTGTCTACCTTCATCTCGTGAAACACTCTTCCTTGAGCTTTTGAACCAACACTGACAGTAATTCACAAAGAATGTAATCCTATAACTTAAATTATCACAGAATCACCAGGTTGGAAGAGACCTTTAAGATCATCGAGTCCAGCCTATGCCCTAACACCTCAACTAAACCATGGCACCGAGTGCCACATCCAGTCTTTCTGTAAAGACATCTAGGGATGGTGACTCCACCACCTCCCTGGGCAGACAATTCCAGTACTTTACCACTTTTTCCATAAAAAACTTTTTCCTAACATCCAACCTGTATTTCCCTTGGCACAGCTTAAGACTGCTGAATGTGATTTCTCCCCCTAGAATAAATAAAATGTTAAACTAGATCTTTCTCATTCAGTCAGTTGCTACTTGGAGAAAGAGACCAACTCCCACCTGACTACAACCACTTATCAGGAAGTTGTAGAGAGTGGTAAGGTCAGGTATATTGTTTTATTTCATTGATGCCTATTTTCCTGTTCCCAGGAAGATGATAAATGGGAGTATTGTCTTATCAGTTGGAGTAATTCAGGCCAGGTCAATGTTTGTGAAGGGGAAGGAACTGATCATTGTGATGGGCTGCAGTAACGAAAGGGATTTGAAACCCCATGTCCAGACGTCGTTCTCCAGGTCCTAGCATCAGGATCCTGCTTTCCCTGTCTCTCCTGGGGACAAGAACTCTGGAAGCTGGTGGTAGGTGCAGAGCTGGGTGGTGTCCAGCCACAGAGAGAAAGTAAAAGTGGCAGCTCTGAGAGGGGAGCAGGTTCTGGCATAGGCAGGGCAGAGCAGCTGGCTGCAGGTTCTGGTGGTCTGTGCTGCAGTGACTTCTCCCCCTGGGTGACCAGCAGGGAAGATGCTGAGAAGCTGGTGTTCACTTCTCTGAAAAGGAAGTCAAAGAGCCGGGGTGGTTCCCAACTTCCTTTGCAGTGAGAGGATGACAGCTCTGTAGGAAGTAGTGTGGAGGCACTTGTGGTTCCTGGAATGGGGCTGAATGTCATAACCTATGGAGAAAAGTTGCTGAGACTCCTCCGGCACTACCATGTATTTCTTATTTGAGTGAAGGTGAGTCAGGGATAAAAAGTGGCGGAGGGTAGGATCCCTTCAGGCCTTCCAGGCAAAAAGTCTAAAATTGGTTCTTTCATGAAGTTCCCCAGGAGATGCAGCCAGAGGTGTGAGTTCATTCTATGGGACAGGTAGGTGTAGGAAATGACTTTTCAGCAGTTATTGCAACTTTGTCTCCTTTCATGATTTGGATGAGTTTTCCTCCTATGGGCTGGACCTCAAATCTAAAAACAAGGAAGGTAATCTCTTCTCTGAAGGCTTCCTTTCGTGTACCTCGTTGGTGAGGAGGGTACCTTCTCAGTCTCGTGCGACTTAAGAAAAAACAAACAAAAACCACCAAAAAGCCCTACCCTAACAAAATACTTTCCCTCCGGAGCCACGATGCCCTTGTGTCCCCCGAGCCAGGGATGCAGTCCTGCTCCAGCGCCCTGGTTCCCTCGGGTAGCCGCGGGCACGCACCTCTGCCCCCGGCCGTGCGGGACCCTCCGGCCCGGCGGAGAAGTCCAAGGCGCTGGTAATGTGGCAGCTCTGAGGCGATCCGCGCTCTGAGAAAAACAGGAGGTCAGCCTGCAAGTTGCATGGATTGAGTCATGTAGACTTTAATCCCTCCCACCCACAGCCCAGGACCACTAAAGAGCTCGTTTTCATGAGCACCTCTCTCTAAGGCAGCTCGGAGCCGGCAGAGGCTGAGAGAGGAAGGAGGGGGGAGCGCGGGAGGAGGGAGCGAGCACCGGCACTGATGGACGAGCCAAAGGGTAAGGACAGGAGCGAGCCGCCGCTCCCCCAGAGCAGCCCTCATCCCCGGCGAGGGGCGCGGGGCCCGGCGGGGAGCCCCCGCGGTGGCGGCATCCCGCGGCCGGCGCTCGGGGGAGGCTGTGCATATTCATGAGGAGCTCCTTCGGGATGTGCCAGTCAGGCGGGAGCTGCGGCTGCGGCATCCCCGGGCGACGCGTCCCTCCCTCGGCGCCCGCGGAGCGCTGCCGGCGGTGGGCGAGGGCTCCGCGGCGGGGGCTCGCCGGGGTGGGCGCAGCCTTGCCGCAGTCCGCCCCCGGCTGACACCAGCTTCCAGCCCCCGGACCCCCGGTGGCTCCAGAAGGGACAATGCCGGGTTGTGACCGGCAGCCCGGGCGAGGGCCCGGGGGAGCCGGCGGTGTCCGCGGGCCGGCGGTGCCCGGGCGGTGCGGCGGGGCGGGAGCGGGGAGCGGGGGCTCCGCGCCGGCGGCCGCCAGAAGTTTGTCGGGTCAGAGCCGGGGATCTCTCCCCGCGGCGGGCAGGGGCCGGCGGCGGGTCCCGGCCGCCGCCAGCGCTGTCCCCGGGCCGGCGCCGCGCTCCAAGGGCGAAGGGGGCGCGGAGGGCAGAGCAGAAACTCGGTGAAGTGTTGGCTGATAGGAGCTCGGTGAGAAACAATGGCTCTGGGGCTGGAAGCGGGGCTGGGTGCGAGGGGCTCTCGGTGCACAGGCTCGGAAGAGGAGGATTCCCCAGCGCGCAGCCTGGCAGCCCTCTGGCAGCCCTTAACTGAGGTCCCGAGGAGCGGGGCAGGGACCCGGCAATAGCTGCAGATGCTTATTGCACCGTGATTTTTCTACAAGATGCATGTCTTGTACTTGGCTTTGCCTTTTATAATCAGCTGACACGGTGCACGTAGCAGCACTAGTCACAACGTTTGGCAGAAACATTTCCTAGTTTAGTATCAGCTTTTTTCTATCTGGTTGCCTTACCCTCTGTTTACAGCGCCTTCTGCAACACGGTCCGTCTTTCCGTGCCGCTGGCAGCGCTGCGCTCTGTGCGGGGCGTTCAAACACAAAGCAGGAACTCGGATAAGTACCCAAGAGGCAGTAAACAGGGAAAATATTTGGGCAGATAGTTTCTTGTTCGGTACCAGGTGGAAGTCCCTCATTTATCATTGTTATGACAACGGGGAAACAAAATGTGATTTCTTTTTTCCCCTTAGAATAAACAAAATGGTAAACTAGACCTTTCCAACGTTTTATCTTCGTAGAATGTAATAAATGGCATTTGAGGGGGAAGAAGCATTTTCTCAGTCTGACGTACAACAAAATTTAAAGCAAAGACAGGCAGAAGGAGAAGGTTAGCTCGTTAGTTTATGCAGTCATGAGTGAAGCTGGAAATATTTGGAGATAATTTGCCTCCGTTGAGGAGGGAGATAAGAATAGCTTTGAAACTAGTATTTTAAAAGTTTCATTCCAAAAATGAAATATAATGCTTGAACAGAGATGTCTTTTCTAGTGGGTGAGGAATCACAGGGAAGAAACTTGAATAATGAGAACTGATTTAGAAAAACGGCCAAGTAAGCCTTCTTTTAGAAAGCAGCTTTTTAAAGAGATAGAAGGAAACTAAAGGAAACTGACAGTGCTCAAGCCAACTGCAGATGAGGCAATGATGGTTCTCTAATGGGCAGACCCTCAGAGCATGCAAGTCTTGCAAGATCCTATAGAAAATCAGTGCATAAATAGCAAGGAATTGTATTTCATCTGTCTGGGAAAAGAAAATACCACACTATTTCTGAGAATGCCTCTCGCAGTAGCTTTTCCAGAGGCAGCAATCAATGGGCTCAGCACCAGGCAGTCTGGGACAGGTGATATCTACCAGGTAGTAGGAAGGTTCCACCTTGAAATGAGGCACAAATGCACACCCAAGGGCATGTCCTTCCATCAGAAAGGAATTATTAGGAAGACACGTGTTTCCTGTGAGCCATGTCCACAGGGACTGTAACAAATGCCTTTGGAACACTACTCTTCAGCTTCAGGAAGCTTGTTTTTAATTACTGATACTGTCAGCTCTGCTTTGAAATTTGGATCAATATGCTAACATGGCCAAGAAAGAAATTCTGGTTGGGGTGTTACATAGCAACAGGTTATATTGTTGATCACTGAATACTTTCTTGGGCAGAAAGCATGACAACCTAAAAAGTACATGTTACTAGAAGATACATGATTTTGCTTCAGTCTGGCAAGAGCATGACACTGATCTCATGTAGACAGCAGTGAAAAGAAATAAACCTTATAAAATTTATCTATTTTAGCATAAAAGGTACTCACATAGTAACTCTGATTTGGAGGTCTCTATATACACAGAGATTAATTAATTGCTGTCTGATGACTGCTCTCCATAGATCATTCCTGTATGAAACAGTGATAAAGCAAAATCTGACAGGGGAAAAAAAAGTAAAATAATGTGAATGGGAAAAATCACAAATTTAAAGAAGATATATTGAGCAGCACATCAAAACCAAGAATGAAGATGACTTTGATTAGTTCATTTAGGTAGTGAAGGCAGCAATAGAGGTTAAAACAAGTAAATGAAAAGGAAGTGGGGAAGGAGGAAGTGGAGAATATCTGATGGAAAACATAGACTCTGAATTGGGGAAGATTATTTAAAGAAAGTAAAGATGTCAGGGCAAAATCTAAATTTATCAGGGCCAGGTACAATTCAAAGGAGGCATTTAGTATGCCTTAGTAACAAAATAATGTGTATAGATCAATTGCAAGATCATTATGGAAGTGGACAGGGCACGATTTTAATGATGATGCAGGACAAAACCAGGAAAGTTGGTTAAATACTTTTCCAAATTTGGGGTGGGAGGGGAAGAAATGAATTCTGATATGCAGTAATATTTCATATCAGAGTAGTTTGTTTGTTTTGTAGATTAATGTTTTGGGGTCAATAAAGTTTAACAACCATTTGAAATGAAATATGCCTATTACTTACTGAGAAGATCTATACACAATGATGTTCATTTTCAGCAAGCTGGAACACTATGGATATCCCTGGCAATGGGAAGAATGCTATTGTTCACCCAATATCCCAGCAGTATGATGGTGGGTATTCTAGAGGGCTATTGCTAACTTAGTTTGACATCAGTTTTGTATCAGTTTAGGATAGATCTCCTCAGTAACCAAGTTTTAATAGCTAGTTTGATTATAGTCTTTTGTTTTTGTAGAGAATAACACTTATCAAAGTAACTTTCAGAATAATATTGTAGAAATGGATAACACTGTCAAAATGGAATGAATGCATCAAAAAGGAAATCCAGACAGAAGCAAACAGGAGTTCATGTGGCCCCCTCAAGTGAGCAGATTGGTCTGCATCCTAGAATGAAGATAGTCCCACTTACAAGTGTCTGCAGCAAGAACTTCAAGGAATATGTTTCTTTTGGGTTTGAAACTTGGCTGGAGATTGCACTTATAAGGAGTGGTGGGAAGTATTTCAAGTACTGGTAGATCTTTTAATCTGTCTTTGCTTCCTTGAAGGCTCTTTTGTTTACACACTAAGTCAGCTGACATAAAAAAATAGATGTCACACAAGCCTGGTGTGATTCCCATTTGGAAAAAAAAGCCAGGCTGCATTAGGCTGCATTTTGTCTTATGCATGTGGACACTCATTGAAGTTCTAGGGAAAAAAAAAAAAAAAGTATTCTTAAAAGCTGAGTGGCTGTTGAATAAATCTGTAAGTTGAAGGATTCCTAAAGCCTGACTCTCCTGATAGTTAAGAACCACTACACAAAAGGGGAACTGGAAGAACTGAATTCCCTGGCTAGTATTTGACAGCCATGGTCTGGATTATAAGTGTAGGACTGGGAAGGCACTGGTCCTTTATTTTCCAACTAATTTTTTGCACTTGTTTTATTTTCCAGAGAAAAAAATGTGGTTGAAAAGAGTAAATATAAATACCTTCCATGTTTAAACTTCTTCACAATAGATGCACTTCTGATGTTGTTCTGATTGCAAAATTCTCCCTATGACTCTCTAGCAAAGAATGAACTAATGGATTAAGACCTGGATAACAATAGAGCTCAAAAATACTTTTCAAAGGAAATAATCATCAAACAGCTGTGTTTTCAGAGGTATTCTGCAAAAGGCCTGATGGCATTAGACATTTCCAATAATGATCTAAAAAGCATAAAACCATTGCTGATTTGCAGATGGAGTTTGTCAATGCTAGAAGGACCAGTACAAATACCAATTAAGTCAGAGGAAAAAGTCTAAAGAAGCCAAGAGTGGTTGGAAAGATAAAGAGCAAATAAAAGGCTTTAAGCCAAGCTTGTAAAAGCACAGCTAATGTGACTTTGTGAGGAAAATTGAACATTCAAACACTGAATAGACCAGAAAGATTTCCAGACAATGTTGTTCAGAAAAAAATATGTAGAGGTGTGTATGTATGTATGTGTATGTCTATAAATATATACATATATCTGGGACAGCCATAACTCAGAGGCTTTGGGTTTTTCCTTACCATGGAGGGCGAAGGTTGTCCTCTAGTCAACCTTATTGTGACCAGTACAATCTATTTGCCCCTTGACTTGTAATTACCAGAAGCATATAGAAAACCCTTGAGGAATTTCTAAAGGAGAAAGAATAAATTTAAGAGGCTGAACACCTGGGAAGCTAAGGGTTACAGAACCTATAATCATTTTGATTTTACCTAAGTTGCATAACTGGCATAGTGTGGTGTGAAAGTATCATGCTTACATTCCTTCTTTTCCTAAGACATCTTTCCACCTGTGGGTTTGAGAGCAGCTAGGAAATGAAACTTTTGGGTTGATACCCTCTGGGTAGGTATTTTATACCTTCTTACTAGCCCAATGCCCAATAACAATGTTCCACAGAGCTGGATGTGGTTGTAAGTGTGTTGAGACAGGAGCTGAGTTCTCAGCTTAGAAATCATCTGTTCAAGGTGTTAAAGATGGAAGTGTTTAGGCTGAACTTTGGGATGAAGTAGGTGATACTGAAATTATTTTGAAGAGCCACCTCATAAAGGATTAGTATTGCTTGAGGCTGATCAAATTTAAATTGTAAAATTTTAGATCATGTTCACAAGGGAAGCACGCCAGTTGATTTTCTGAAAGCTGAGTTCGATGGGGACTACTTATAAAACTCTGTTATTATTTTGTCACCTAGGTGTGAGAACTGGCTTTAAGTTTCAACTCATTGGAAACCTCCCTTTCCTGAGCAGAGCTGAAGGTTTATGGCAGGCATTTCCATCAGTGTCTCCTAGTTGCAGAGCTGTTGCTCGAATGCTCACACAGAGAACAGCAGAGCATAATAAATCTTGCTGCTGAAGGAGAAAAAGCACCTGTGCTTGTCTCTAGCCTTGTTCCTTTTATTCTGTGATAACTTTCAGCTTGTCTAACTTGAAAGTCAACACTGGCCCAAGCGAGCGAACAGAAGGAGTGTAAGGGTAAAAGTCACTTTCATGGAAGTTATTGGGAAGTGCAGGAGGAAAATCTTCACTGCAACACCAGGAGAGACACGAAACAAGCCGTGTGCTCTGACACACTGCATTAGCAGTAAAAATTAAGAACTGAGTTAAGGGGAAAAGTGTGAGGGACCAGATGGAAGAGAACAGAGTCGGCTAAGTGCACACTGAACAAATTCATCTGCTCACATCATCTCATACATTTGCTGTCCCCAAAGGTGGAAAATGCTGCAAAGATCTGTTTCCCAGCCTGCTCTTTGGGCTCCTTGTCCCTCTGTCCCTAGTGCTGCCCTGGCTGTTCACGCTCAAGGGTGATGCAGGCAGTGTAATGGTCAGTGCTGCCACTGTTCTCTTGGTGCTTAGCCACCACCAGCAAAAACTCTACCTCTTACGGTTCTTGTCTGAAATCTTTGGGGCCCATATTTGTTCATTCCAGCCTGGGAAGAGCTTTCAATGAGGATCTGCAGAGCCGCTTCACTGTCTTCCTTCACATTGCCTTTCAAATTCCCTTTGTGCTGTCAACACAGGGATTAAGTTTCTAGTATGAGGAGACTGCATCCATCAGTCTGGCCCGTGATGTTCTCTGCTCCCTTGTGACCTTCACCCAGCTGAATGCTACATCTCTTCTGACCAAAAAATAACCCCTTGACTGATTTACAGGCTGGGACATGCACCTTTGAGCAAACATTTTAATGTTGCTTAAGTAGAAGTTAAAGGTTCTTAGTCTGATTTGTATTCTCCCCTTTGTTTCTGATCCTCCTGAGAATCCTGGCCCTGATCGCAAATCATGGTGAATGCCAGTGTTCTTGATGGAGAGGATGCAAAAAAAATGGACCTATTTTTACAAAGGAATGAGATTTTGTTTGTTTTTTGTTTTTTCATTTACTGTCTTGAACCTCTCAACCAAAGCTCAAACCATCCCTGGCCTTTGAGGTCTGTGTGGTGACTAGAAAAGGTGAGTCAGCAGCTCAGGACTCAGAAACCACTTCAGCCTCTTCGTTGGTTCACAGCACTGTCACAATCTGCTTGTAGGGGCTCCTGAGGAGAGATAGGAGAGGCTGGTTCAGCTGCTGTAGTTTTTAACCTTCACCAGAAGTCACACTGCAGCTGGGGGCAGGGGAGGCAGCAGCATCTCCACCTTCCTTCCTGGGCTTAGGGCAAGAATGGGTAGACTCCTCCAAAAGTGAGGGATGAAGGGAATTTGGAGTCCCTTCAGTACATCTAATGGATGGAAATATCCAGAGCTCATGGCAGAGCCCAGGGAGCAGGCATGCAGTGGGAGGAAAGGTGGAGCTGCTTTGTGGAGGGTGGGTTTGGTGGTGGGAACAAGTAACAGAGTGGGATTTGTTCCTCTGCTGAAAACTGTCCCTCCCTGCTCTTTGCCAGAATGGGAGTGGGCAGCTTCTGCCAGGGAGAACATCTGCTCTTTGCCACAATCAGCCCCTAGCTGCTGGCTCCAGATTCTTTAGGGAAATGCACTGGAAATCTGCAATTTTGAATTGAATGTGCCAAATAAGTTGATCTAAAGCTTCTATATATTTAGTCTCACTTCACTGAAATAATATAGGAAGCTTACTGTTAGCTTTGTTTGAGACTGCAGTAAACATGAACACAGCAGAAGCCAAAAAGAACGTTATTCTGGTAAATCTAGTGGTCAGGCTCTTGTTTACCAAACTTAGAAATACTGCTGGGACCAAAAGCATGAAAGCCGTATGTAAAAGAAGAAAAGAATTTTCCAGCAGGGTTCTTTAGAATTTATTCTATCATTAACTAAAAAGAATTAGGACCATATTTGAAAGGTGGAACTATGGCATGAGACAGAGGTAGGACAGTCTCTTTTTATGGCAGAGCAAACAGAGCCGTTAAACAAACTGTGAAAGGAAACCACTGCGCTTCATCTTAAAATAGTGCTTTACAATAGAACCTGGCCCCATGCTGTGAACTCCTTGTTAAAGACAGTCATTTCACTGTTGGTTTTTAGGTTACAAAGCATGTCTCAGCTACAGAGACTAGTAATTTCTCCACCAATTTAAGAATCTTCAGTCCTGTGGCCACTTGGCACCTAAGAATGTTAACTGGATCCCATAGGCCTTGCTGGGAAGAGATGTCCTTCTGTAAATAGGGATTTGGAGAACTTCTTTTGTCTCTCTATTTCTCAGGAGACTGTAACCATAAATTTACATATCTCGGGAATTTTTGGTGTGGTGTAGCAGTTAGTCTTTAGTTTATTGGCCTCTTTATAGTGTAGTAATGAATTCTTTTAACTCTGCTGGTTTCTTCTTCCTCCATCCCTGAAGTTAGTCTGCAGGAAGGAGACACAGGGCATTCCTCCGTGGGACTCTGATGCCTATGTTGCTCTTTTCCAGCATGCTTCGTCTAACCTAAATGGTGTTTTCAATTTTTATTCCCTGTTTTTAAAGTTGCAGCAGAACTACATAGAAATTGTAGCATGAGTCATGTGTGTACTTTACTGGACCATTAGTCTCCAAATTGTTGTTAGTCTGGCAGAACATCAGAGAATATATCAAAATGATGGAAGATGAATTTAAGAGTAGCTGTAGCCAAAGTGTGCTGCTCTTTCCCTGGACCTTGGGAATTCTGCCTCTCTGCAGGAGGGAGTGTGCTGCAACCCCTGGTCCATAAGAGCTACCCAGACAAGTGGATGAGGCGATCCACAGGGCAGAGCATTGGGATGTCTGCTGCTCTCTTATGCTTTTTCATCAACTGGGGGAATAAGGCTAGTGGTGCTGACCTCTGCAAACTCCTTGGCAATGGATAGGTGAAAAGCACTGTGTCAAATTTAAGTGTTACGAGTTGTTTTTAGGGAAAGGCTGACAAAAGGAAGATGAGGCCTCCAGCATTACCTGTTTTATATTAGTTTCCCATGTGATGTGGGCAGACAGTGCTGCTGAGAGCTGGAATCAGCTGTGAAAGCCACAGAGCCAAGGGGAGCTTGGCAATATTGGGGAAGTACTGAGAGAGTCCTGGCCTTGCTTGGTGTCTGTGTGCTGGGAGGAGGCTGCACTCATAAGAATGTGACATGAGAAAATGTGACTGCAAAAAGCCTCCTTGTGGGTGCAGTGGTTCTGCTCTGGGATAACTGCAACTGTCCTGTCTCAGGAGTTATATGGGAGAAGCTGAAGTTAATGCCAGCCTTGCCCTGCAAGCCTGGATATAGGAACAGTACCAGGTCTCTGCTACACTGGTGACAGTGATCTCACCCTGTACTGTCACAGGGAGCTGCTCGGCAGGTGACAGGCTGAAAACAGCTCCAGCTCTAACATTGCTGGTGAAATCTTGGTTGTAAACTATTTTAAATCCTCTGTGACGACTCTGGTAGTGACACCCAGGGACTGGCTTCATTGTTGCTCTCCAGGATTTCAGTATCCTCGTAACTTCCCAAAGACTGCCACTGTTGCTGTCCTCCTGAGTGCTATGCCACAAGCTCCAAGCAGGAGACCTGCCTACATCTGAGTAGCAGAGCTGCATGGTTACCAAAGCAGCCCTAAAACCTACTTCCTTTGCTGTTGTCATAACCTAACCAAACCAAGGAGACCTTTTCCCAGCTGCAATGCTGGCCTGTGAAAACACACCATGCACAAGGTAGGCATGCAGCTGGAGCAGCAAAAATACTACAGCTGGCCTGGAGGAAATGTGAATGGAAATATGTGTGTGAGAGAGAGAAGAAATAACAGATCAAGGGGTAAAATAATGGTCTGTATTGATAACCAAGGATGTAACTGACTGCACTAAAACTGGGTAAGTGCTGAAAAATGCGTTTGTGACAAGTGTGGCTGCCTGTGCCCTGATAAGCCTCACTTGGATGGCTTGTCAGGAAAAGGCCTGGGTGCTGATAAAGCCACTGTGCAGATGAGTCCTGGGGACCAAAACTGCTCAAATAACAGACGGATCACAGTAAACTCATAGCACATCCTCTGTGCAAGTTGTCCTTCTCTCCCAGCAAGCAGACAGACAGTGGGAGCTAAGGTACCAAAAATGAGGGGAGGGAAAAAGGCACTGAGCACCTGTTCCAGATAAAAGGGATTTCTAGGCAAAAGGATCACCCTGTGGTAGCCATTAGCTCCTGAAGATGGCAAAAGACCTGCTCAAGAATTTGTAGCTTGTCACTGAAGAGGAACCCAAGAGGTGCAGTGAGAATTTGGCATTTGGCACACTTGGTCTCATCTCAGACTGGATCCTGCTGGAGCACCTTGACGAGCTTGTGAGTATGGGGGGAGTGAGCATGGGTGAGAAAATGGGACCAAAACGATTTTTCAAAATGAACATTGTCATCCTGTTTCATAAGGTCATGCGCCGTTGCTGCATTAATTTGCTGTATCAGAGCCACATTAAAAACTTCTCCATTCTTAAACAAAGCTTTCACATATTTTTTCATTTATAACTGGTGAAACCATCAGAGTTTAAGAAGCTTTTGTTTTGGTGTGATCAGTGTAGCAAAAATATAATTGGGCTTAAGTTGAGCTGTAAGAGGTTCTAAGGGTTGAAAAATACTGGATGAAAATATCAGACAAAACAGGAGGGCAAGGAAAGTTCCCAGATGCTTTCAGTGATGGCAAGTGCAAAACTGAAACTGCTCCTAAGCACTTTGACTTCATCATTCCCAACGTAACTTGACTTCCTGCAAGCCTGCATAAAGGATGAGCAGGTCATGGCCCAGGAAGAGAACTACTGCTGAGAGTCATCTGAATAAGATTGCAGTTCATAAATGGATTTAAGGCTAGGGTTCCTACATATCTGAGGAGACAGCCCCAAAGGGTTACTCTACAGCTCCTATTTCTCCTTCAGCTGCTAGCCTTCATTTCCACATTTCACATCTCTTTAAGTGAGCCCCATCTCTTTGGGATCAAATCCTGCTTTCAATTGGCGTTGTTAGCCTAATGAGCATCTGAAGTTTGAGTTATTTTTCTCTTGTTTGTCTTTCTTCTGAGTTTAATTGTTTCCTGTATAAGATTATGGTTTCCATAGATACCTTGGACATCATTTATCTCTCCTTTCTGGACATACAGTTCCTCCCAATGAATTGCACAACAATTTGCTGTATCTGCTTGAGGCCTTGGTTTCTTCATCCGTATCACTGCTATACTGAACATTTTAACACTGTTGTTCTAACAAGTCATCTTGATAAGCTGCCTTGTTCTCTTTACACAGCTTTCAATTCCACATGATGGAACTCTTGTCCAGCCAGTTTTAAATTCAAAAATGGTACATTGCATGTCTATTTTAGGATTTTGTACTGATAATTGTTGGAAACTTTAGCTCAGCTTTTCTCTGCTATGGGTAACTGTTAAACAAAACAGTGTTTTGTTATTTTTGTTCCCCTCCCCCTACCCGTCCTTGAGAAATGTTATCAAAGAACAAAGTCTGGCAAAGTATTCAGTATGCTCCTAAATGAGAGCTGAGATAGCAATGGCGTTGTTGTTTCAGAGAGCTCTAGCATGAGATTTCTCTCTTTATCCTGTCTCCACCTTGTCCCAGAGGAAAGCATTTGCCCTGGGTTGCAGAGGTAGGTGCTAATGTGAGTCTCTACTTGGTATTTAGTGGTGAGAAATTTAAGCACTATCAGTCTCCCCAAACCCTAACAGAAACAAAGAAAAATCTGGACATGGTGTAAGTTAGTGCTTTCTTGGGTGTATTTTGCTCTTATCAAGCTATTCAGTGCACAAGTGGGGCGGGTCTGCTGATTCAGCATCACAAGAAATGATGCCAGGGTGGCTCCAGGCCACACTTAAGGAATTACAAAGGAGACCATTAGAGTCACAAGTTTTCTCTTTAGCTGATTAATAAATGGATTTGTTTTCATTCTTGCTCATTTGTCCCAGAGCTGTTAATAAATAACCTTTTCAACGTCCCTGCTCCTGCAGGAGATGTGAGGAAAATGTGTGCTCATGTGAACTTGCTGCAAGCTCTGCAGCTGGACTGGAGATCCTGTGGCTGGAAGGTTGGCTCTGGCTTGAGCTTGAGCCATTGAGCCATCAAGCCTCCCATCCCAAGCCAGAGAGAGAACGGTGCTGAAAGAGGCTGGGAAACAGAGTGGCCCCAGGGAAGCAGCAAACCTGTAGCTCCTTTTCAGATGGACCCAGGGTTTCTGGAGAGAAGGGTGGGCTGCTGTGACTGTCCCCCCCATGTTGCCTTATCCAAAATATTTCATGTTTGTATCTTGAAATATTTGAGGCAAGAATAGTGGGGAGAGGGAAGATTAATGGAGACACACAAATTGCAGGCAAAACTCTGGCTTGATTACAAATGGGTTCCTTTTCCTGAGCCTAATTCTTATCTCAGGATTCGCTGCACATCCCAGTAATAAGTAATCTGAACTTTAGAGATTAATAGCATCCTGTGCCAGCCCATTCATCCAGCAAAATTCCTTTGCTGTTTTGTTACATGCTAGCATGAGGCTCCAGCCTTTTCAAAGTGCTCCTCTGAGCATGGAAATTTAGATTCATATTCACCTTATTACCTTTGTAACTTCCAAGAAGCATTTCTTCTCTTACGCTCAGGAACTTTGTCAAGGCCTGCGTCCCGCAATAGCCTTTGATCCCATGTTCCTTACCATTGATTGCCACTAAAAATACCCCAGGGTAATTTGTTTCCTGCTATTTGAAATGGAAATTGTAGCAGCATGAGGAACAGAGAATTATATTCATGCCAAATATCATGAGCTGAATTCTCCTCATGGTTTGTGGGAATCCTAGTTATTAAAGCTGACCTCTGAGAAATCAGTACATTTTTCCACAAGGCCTCAATAGTGGATGTGCTCCTCAGCAAGAGAAAGAAACTATTCCCGCTGCTCCTTGTCCTGTGCTCTGCAATGAGGAATGGAGATTGCAGTGCTGACAGCTGGAGGTAAAGGGGTGAGTTGGGAAGTGTTTAAGCGGAGTGCTATCTTTTTTCATGCATGCAGCTCTAGCCCTGGCCTGCTGAAAGGAGGCAGGAGGGCTGCTGCCCTGCCTGAATAGCAAGGGATCTTTGCTTCTTCTGCTAGGATTAGTTGCAAAGGGAAGGTGCCTACAGTGTACTCTGCTGCAAAAGGATGCTATGCATATTAAGGGAGGAAAAACTCACTGGGTACCTTACAGGACTGAGAAATGCTCATCTAAGACAGCAAATAAATGTGTTGGAAATCACAGTATTAAAGGGTGGCACACCCTGGGTGTAGGCAAAATCCCAGGCACCGTTAGGCACTGCAGCTTATGCACTCACACGTGGGACTGCTGTGGAATGGGCATCACCCCTGGGGCCTTGCTGTGCTGATGCTGCTGATGCTGCACCAGCTTGGAACAGTGTTTGTGTGTCTGTGATCAGTCTCCAATGGTTTTTGGTCCTGAATGGGAAGTGAAACTTCAGGAGAAATGCTGATTGCTTTTCTCTGCAGAAATCATCAGGCAGCGCAGGCAGTGGCTCCGCTTGCTGACATGTGGCGCTTTGGGCAGCTGCACTGTTTATTTTGGACAGCAGGGAAGTGAGCCCCTGAAAGTTGTAATGTTATTCAACACACGAGGTGATCTCAGGAATCTACAATTCAAAGAAAAACCTTCTTGAGGTGTGGTGGCCTCAGCCCCTTCAAGGCAGGAATGGTTGTCAGTGGAGAGGGCATCCAGGAAAACTGGTGACTGCTGGGGTTGTATTTTGGCACCACTGGGATTCAAAGTGTGCTGGGTGCAGAGCAAGCTGTGGGTGACAGGGTGTTTGGATCTCTTTCCTCTGCAGTCATTCCCCATCAGAACCTCCTGTGGGGCGTTGCAGCATTTACAAAGCTCAGGACTTTTTGTTCTCCAGGAAGTTTCTGAACTTGCTGGCCCAACGTGGGTGTTGAAGGGGGGGGTGGTTGTTCTGGAGGCTGTTTCCTCTCTTTTTTTCATGATAACTTGTACATCCCCCTCATGTGTGGGTGGTGGTGGGACACAGGAAAGGGAGGGCCTTACGGGGTTGGTGGTGTGACTCACACATCACCCATCTTCCAGTGTAAGCAGTGGTCCTGCTGTCTTCAGTAACAATAATTAAATAGTTGCACACTATAGCTGCCTGGGGCTGAACTGGGAGCAAGAGACCAAAGCAACAGAAGGTTAGCGCCCGTCGCCAGTCAGGATGCTGGAGACAGAGAAGGGCATGGCTCTCTATATAGGGACAAGAAAAGCTGATATGATGGTGGATTTCAGTGAAAGACAAGGCAATTTCTCAGAACTGAGGGTGACCATCTCACAATTTGCAATACATTATTTCCAGCTCAAGAGAAATGCATGTTGACCCCAGTCTCAAGAGAAAAAGAAGAATTTCTGAGAGTTTCAAATTATTATAAAAGTAATGCACGCTTATTCTGTGTCAACAATGTCTAGTAGATCTTAAAAGAAATAACATCACTAAATAAAAAATACTTGACCTGAATCAGCAGAGTATTTAAAATGAGGAAATAGGAGTGCTAATAAACAGCTCATTCTCTGCTTATTTAATTCCACAAAAGCCATAATCCAACTGTTGAAAGTTATGTTAATTTGAAAACAATAAAAATCTCTTAAAGATGCATATTCAGAGAAAAAAAAAAAAAAAGATAAAACTAATGCAAATTTAAAGTTGGAGAGTGTAAAAGATGGCCAAGAGAAGCACAAGGAAAAAATCATGGCCAGAGAGTTAAGAAGAGAAAGAAGAATGTAAGGATCTTAAGGATCTTGAGCATAAGTGGAAGCCTGGCAACACCATTGGGACATTGCAAGTCTGTGTATTCAAACTACCAATAATGACAAAGATGAAATGTGTCAGTGCTTGATGCATCTTTTTTTTCACCAAAAAGACAAATAAATGCCTTCACATCATGTGATAGCCAAGCATACTCGAGCAATAATTTAGCTGGTAAGCTGCAGAGGAGGGGAAACTCCTCCTTAAGCTCACTGGATATTTTCTGATGAAACTTCAAACTTTGTGGGTAATGGCAATAAATCTTCTCCGGTTAAAATATAGCTTTGATGGCTAGCAGCAAATTAATACCAGAAGTTTCCTGACAGGAAACTGATGTAACTGATACCAATTTTTTCTTCTGATTTGAAAAACCTCTTTGATGTGAAAATTGTAAAGAAATGAGAATGAGTACAAGTAGGATATAGGCTTAGAAGTCCAGTAAACAGCATAGAAATGTGAAAAATAACTATCTAAAGGTCATTGTGTCAGCAGCATCCTACCACTCATAGCTGCATTTAAGAATCTTGAGTATTTGGGTCTGACTGCTGTGATGCAAGTCAGAAAAATATCTTCCTGCAGAGAGATAATTTAATGAGCAGGCACTGGGAAGAGTTGGTGGGGTGAGTGTATAACCCCAGGGAGATGGGGTGTGAGAGCCTTGCAGAGAGCCGGGGAGGCTGAGCACCATCCCCAGCTCTGCTCCGTGGGAAGGTCTCTGACAGGGGAACTCGTTCGGTGCACGGGTGAATGGGGCACCTGTGGGTGTGGCAGTCTGGGCCACTGGGGCTGGTGGCCAGAACCCCTGGACATCCCCTCTCAGCAGCATCTCTGCGCCGCAGGGCCACAAAGCCGCTCTGTGCTGCGGGCAGCTGCGGAGCGAAGGGCCTGTGTGCTGCCTGCTCCTTTGTATCCATCTCTTGCTACTGATGCTCAGCTTTTGCTGCCCCCAGCACCCAGCAGCTCTCCAGGATTTCCACATGCTTCTCTTTTTTCCCAGAAAAGAGGGCTCATTCAATGTGTGTTGTGCAATTTCCCAGGGTTGTATCCCAGCCACAACACTAGAAGCAGCAAAAGGATGAAGTACTCCCACACCAAGCAGTGCTGCACGCAGGGATAGCACACAGCAGGGTGGTTGCCGTGGCTGAATTATGTCTGAGCAAAACCTGGAGCTTTGCTGGGCAAAGGAGGGAGCACCTTTGTACAACTGCATCTGTGTCCCACAGGGAGAGCATATGCACTGCATTGGCTTTGCTGACAGCGTAGCTTATGAGTACATTGTCCCTTTTTTGCTGACTCCCCTCCCTTCTGAACCAAGGAAACGGAACTGGGAGAAAATCCAGGAGCCACCCTCATCCTGAGGGGGGATTGGCCACACCAATGCTGGCAGATAGAAATGTCACTTGTCTGAAGACAACTAATGAGCCTTCTTTACTCTTCTTTTTTCAAACTTAATGATTCCAGTTCCTTCAGTCTTTCCTCATAGGTCAAGCTTTTAGGCTTGTGATCTTTCTCGTTCTCTTCTGGAGTTTCTCCAAATGGTCTACATCTTTCCTGAAAGGCAGTGTCCAAAATTGGTCATAGAACCTCACAGGATGATTTACCAGGTTTAGATGGAGGGAAAGCTTACTATAAACTGCTATAGCTGCAGTAATGTTTTCTCTGGAAAAGCTACTTAACAGATTGCTTACCACACTGTCTTTCACTGATGACGCTTACCTAAAGGTCATATTTGCTTTTGTCCTTAAGTGAGTTAGATGTTTTCTCTGGGCTCTCACCTGTTTGTCAAATTTATTTTCAATCTCAGTCCTATGTGTCAGTGTGCTGTGCTCTCAGCTTGGTGTTATCTCAGATACAGACACTCTCTTTATCTTCCAGCTCTCTAATGCACACATATGTGTGCACATGGGACAGTTCAAGCTGCCAAGCTGTATAGCCTAAATTCATAGGAGTCTGTGGGTTTTGAGACAGGTAGGGATGCATGATTTCAGTATCAAATGTCTCTGAGAGACAGCATCCAAAAAACCCATTATACTGTTTGGATTATCAGTTTCACTGACACTTCAATGTTTGTACTTCAGCACTTACAAGTATTTCATCTGGAAAAGTATAACCCAGTAAATGTGTATTTATTAGCACTACAAGGAGGGGCAGAGATCACAGCAATATTTAGGCCACAGGCTTTGCCATATGAATAATTAAATCTTGGAGCAGAGTCTCCCATGCTGTTCTGTGCAACAGTAGTAAAAAGTGAAGTAAAATCCTGATCTGGAGCTTGAATTCCAATTTCAACATGCCGAGTGTCTTGTCTTGATATTTTGAAATAAAGCCCCTTAAACCAAGGCTACTAACTTACCTTATATGTGCTTGTATGTAAATTCTAAGACAAACCTGAGCCTCTTGACAGCCTAGGAAAAGACTTTTCAAATATGCTGGCCTGAAACAGGTGCTTTACATTACTTTGCAGCAAAGTCTCCCTAGGTAACGTGGATACAAGCATGTTTAAATGAAAAAGGCACATAAAGAATGAGTAAGAAGTCAGTTGGGGACAGGGAAAATTTCATAAAAGGGTTGATAAATGAAGCAGTGTGGCTCTTATGAGTGTCCATGCACTCAGAGTTTTGGTTGTGGTGAGCCTGAAGACAGGAGTGCCTTTTGAGTAATGTGCAACAAACCCTGAACCCTGCAAGTTCAGCAACCTCACAGAGTAATCAAAACTTCATGACTACTGAAATCTCATTTTCACTCACCAGGAGGATGATGTGTGTGTCTCCTCTCCAGGCTGAACAGCAGCACTGGCTGCTCCCAAGCCCTTTCCCTACAATCACTGCCAGCAGAACTCCACAGACACAAACTCCTGTGCACAGACTGCATTGCCAGAGCCCCTCTCTCCTGGGTGGGTTTGCTGAGTTTGCAGGAGAGGTTCTGGGCTGACTTAGCACAGCCTGTGATGGTGGGTGACCACATTTCTGAGGTAATGCAAGTGCCCACCTCACTTCATTTAGGCTGGGACTGTATCACCTCCCATGGAATGGGTTCACTTCTGTGCAAGGCCAGTCTCCTTGCAGCTCTGGTCAGAATGCTCAAGAAAAATATATGCAAATAATTCTACATGCAGAGAAGTGATACTGGACTCTTCAGGTGGACAGAAAAGCCTGGAAAAGACAAAAATCCAGAAAGGATCATTTCTTCCAAATTGACTGAGAGAATAAATTCTCTTAGGACTGGGCATTGCAGAAGTTGTGAGATAGAAGTGGAAGACAGGCAGAGAGAATAGACTGACAATGAATGAATGAAGATTGAAAATGGGAATGTTTGTGACCATAGAGAGGAGTGCTGAGAGGACAAAGGTGATGGTGGCAGCTGTCTCTGTCAGTGTGGCACTTGTGCAGTGGAAGAGGGATGGCCTTGCAGTACAACCTCTTGCGAACCCTTCTGTAACAGACTGAGCACGAACATCCCAATGAACAATTAAACATCAGCTTCATCTGTTGTGCAAAGTCTGACCTTACAAAAATATTTGTATTTATTAGATAGAGATGATGGGTCACAGTGAGATTGTCTGAACCAAGCATAGCTTTGGTCTGTGCACAGTATCTTTTCTTTCCTGCTTGACATTCCTAACATGACTCCTTAAACAAGCCTTAGTCTCTGCTTCCTGCATGTCTAAAAGCAGCTGGTTGCCTGATTCTTTTTAAGTTTTGTTACTAAGTCTCGTTTGGTGAGAAGGGAGTTGAGGGTGGGCAGCCTTGGATGTGAGTGACACCTCCTGGCATGCAGAGGTGCCAGTGACTTAGTGTAGTGTTGGCTGGAGGGGCCATTTCTGATTTGTCTTGAGCTCTGGAAGACACAAGAGTCAAATCTGCTTCCTTGCCTTCACACAGAGCTGCCTCCCACGCTGGTGTGGTCCTTCCTGGTATTCACTAAGAGCAACAGGGTTTCCACAGCAAAATTCCTGCTACCTGGAGTAACCGACAACATCCTCCCAGTTCTCTGTTTTGGAGACAGAAAGGATGTTAGATCTGGGGTTTTTTGGCCATCACTGGATGGAACCAGTGGTATCCCCTACAAAAAAGCAAAAAGACCAAAACTGGAAACAGACAGAGATGCCTGAGCAGCTGGGCTGCGCTCCAGCATCTGGAGAGTGCTCAGTGCTTGCACAGCCAGGCAGGGCTCCAGCAAAAAGCAGCTCTGAGCTCTGAGAGGAGAAAAGCAGCATCATTTCTATGCCTACTTATGGCCCTACAGGATGTTTTAGTCACTGCACACAGTGGGCAGTACGAGAGAAAGAGTAGAGATCTGTCTCTGCTTGGATTCTGACTGGGTACAGGGACAGAAGATCATGTCTGCTTAATCTTTAGCTGAGGAAAACTGTTAGTGGCAGGAAAGCCCTGGGGCCTGGCGATCAGTCAAGTACTGCTCGGTGGACACTGGAGAGTGTTTGCATGGCATTCAGCAGTGTGAATGTGAACTTCAAAGGAGCTGGAGGAAGCTGGAATAATTTAATTCTTTAAGTTCCCTGCAGAACCTGCAATTACACCTAGAGCTGATGGAGGTAACCAAGTGCACAGAAAAGGGAACTTACTGAAATACTTCACCTTTCTGAACAAACAGCAAATGAATTTTAACTACATTGAATTCTTTGGGTAGATTTGCAGTGTTGTTTTTTGGTTTGTTTTTTGTTTGGATATTTTAAAATAAGTTTGTCTTTTTAAACAAGTCTGTCAAGTATTCAAGTTTGTACACTTTGAGTGCTCTTTGGAAGGTTATTACTTTGCTACCCTACCTTGTGGATTATGCTTATCACCTTGTACCTTTTCTTGTATGAAACATTTCAATAAAATGCTCCTTGGTAGCATTAAAATTCACAGAGATGGATGGTCTGGTATGGGATACAGCAATGAAGTCACCTATCTACAAACCCCAGAGTCCTGAAAAGTGCTCATGATACTGAACTAAAATTCAGGCAAAAGAAAATAATTCAGGTTTAAGAAAATAATGTGCCTTGGCAAAATAATTACTAATCTCAGGCTACAGGTGGGATGCAGGCAATTATCATTATGCCTCTGCCTTCGGACAAGGGATTTCTAGCTCATAATTGGGATGATCCATTACAGTGAGAACAACGTTCCTGCTTTGCTGCCAATGCTGGCACTTTGAGAGTGTGGCTGCTGAAAGGATACAAAAGTCTGACAATACCCATCACGACAGGAAATCTGTAAAATCTTAGAACTTGTGCAAAGTCACACATCCTTCATTCCTATGACAGCATACACATATCAACTCCGTTCAGGGTTGCCTCTAGGCAAGATCTCAGAGTAAGGGTGGCAATAATTACGTGGATGGGCTGTGCAACTCTCAGCAGCAGTTTCGGTTTTCAGGCATGTTAACTTCATATCTCTACTGTGCAGCTAATTTTACATTATAGCATCTGCTTTAATTCATTTTTCTAGGGTTAAAATAATTTTAGTTCAACAGACATGCTCAGTGCTATCATAACCTAAGCCAACTACTCTCTCCAATAAGAAGGAAGGCCTCCCAGCCATCATGCTGTGCTGTTTCTAATCACTTCAAGCCCTGAGTTCTGGGCAGTTTTGAAAAGAGTTGGATAAAATACATTCTTACTTCCTACTGTCTGGTATGTGCACTAGACTATTTTTTTAAGCTGCATTCTTGGAGATATTGGCAAGCATGCTGAGCCTCTAACAGGCACTCACAAAGTGCGAGTGTTACAAGCTTCCAAATTTCACAGTTAACCTCGGCAGATTTACACATGAGAGGGAACACAGAGCTCCAGGTCAGTGTTACATTCCCAATGGGCTTGTGTGCAGCATCTTCAAAGTGAGCTTTCCTGGCACTTTTAGGTTCCATTTTCTCTAAGAAGGTAAGAAGCTGTTACTTGCCTATAGCAGGAGATTTCCAGAGGTGTGTTGCTTCTTTTCTCTTGGGCTAACTTCTGAGAATAAGTTGAGGATTTAGGGTCATTTGTAAGGTCAGGTAACACTATATAGTTCTGTAATCTAGGATCACCTCTCACATAAAACCAGAGCACTCAGAAGCTGACCCTGATCAGAACTTGAATGTTTTTCATATTCCCATGCGTGATATGAAGTGCCAGGATGGATCTGGAGCATTGATTGTGTCTGGAGGTCTGGAGACCTCTGGAACACAAGTTCTGGCATGCAGATGCAGAGCAGGTCCAGTCACCTTCTCAGAGTGTGACAACAGTTGATGTGGTTGCCTGCACCGAGGTATTGCCATCCTGAATGACCTGTAATGTATTTCTAAACATCTCCTGGAGTGTCTGTGTATAAGGAGAAGAGAAACTATTTCCCATGCGAGTCAGATGATAAGTACTTTTGAGTATGGAGCATCACTGTTGGTGGAAATGGATTTCATCTCATAGTGGGAGCACATACGTCCCCTGGAGCTATTTGTTTGTTGTAAGTGTTGAATTTACATCAAAGTTATAAATCTGGAAAATACCCTTTTTAGAGGTCCATGTAGTAAGACGGTATTTTATTAAACAGTTGCAAAACTGGCCAAGTCTAAGTTGTGAAATGAGGTTTTGACTGTGGGATACATTATCCAAAGCAGAAAAATGTGAAAGGCAGCATCATGTTAGCCACTAGCAAGTGCAAGTATATGTATATTGGTTCTGAAAGCTCAAATGGCATATTGGTTGTGAATGATTTTCATCAGCCATAAGTGGCCTTTTTTTGCAGAATTCTCTTGCTAACCATGTATATTAAACCACAAAAATCTTAATTTGTTTGTTAGGTTATCCCAAATACGGCTGTAACATTTAAAGAATTAGAGTGGTAAAAGTTCTGCGAAGTGTGTGATTTTTAACCATACTGTGCCAATTCTGCAAACACAGGCCATTCATAACCTGGTGGGCAAAGGCAGACACTTCATAAGGAAAAGGGACTACAGGAACATGCTAAAAGACATGCCTTTGGGGTGTAAGGAAAGATGGGCTACTGGGATACTAACATCCTTTTTCTGCTCTAGTCACAGGTACCAAACCAAAGATGTCCTCAACAAGAACAATTCTACTCATCCTAGGATTCCTCTCTACTTTGGCTGTAATTGCTTTAATTGCTGTAGCAGTGACCCAAAATCAGCCACTTCCGAAGAATATTAAGGTATTACAAGTTGGTACCTTTAGAGGAAAACAAGCTGGGGGGTTAAGTGTTCACAGTGCTCACAGACATGTCCCTGCCCTTGCTGGCTCTGGCTAACCTCTTTTTCTGACTCCATGCACCTCTTTCTTTACATTTTTGTGGTAAAACCAATTACAGCTTCACAGGGAATCATCTCTTACGTAACCAGTCCCAACTTTGGGGTTTCTCTGCTCCTGTTTCCTTTGACAGGAGTTTTGCACTGAAGCTCTACTGAGAAGAGCAATGACTCACGTTCCCACAGCTGCCAGACAGACAGGCTGTGTCTGTCTGGTCTCCCATGAGTGGAGGCCAGCACACACCAGGTCTGGTTCGGTGCCTCGGGTGTGATATGGGCTCTGTTTTGCCCACAGTACGGGATCGTGCTGGATGCGGGATCGTCCCACACCAACCTCTACGTGTACGAGTGGCCAGCAGAGAAGGAGAACGACACTGGCGTGGTGAAGCAGGTGGAGGTGTGTAAAGTTGAAGGTAAGAGGAGAAAAAGTAGCTGGGGAAGGGGCATATGATGAAGAGATAATGTAATAAAAAGGTGAGGGAGAAGAAATCTAGAGGAAGAGGCCAGTAGTAGAAACAGTGTTACATCTGTGAGATAATGTATATCTCACTGCTTCCCATGGGGAGCTGTATGTGCCTGACCTCCCTGGGGAGAAAAATGGATCCACTTTTTCCTTTGGTTTCAGGATACTTGGAATTAATTGCTTTTTGGAAAGAACTACACCAAAGAATGTACTTAAATAAATAAAATGTCTGCGTGCACTCTTGCTGAAGTGCTGATGAATGCAATGAGAGGGGAGAGCATGGTTTGCTCTTTTTCAAGGCTTCTGTGCAAGTTATGCACAGGGCTTGTGGCTCAAGGTTGTTCAGTTTATGTGTGTCCTGGCACTTTTTAAATTCTATTTAATTGCTGTGTAGATACTGCATGGTTTAGGAAGGCATAAATGAAGCCCCGGGGTGCACACAACAAGGAACAGCACAGACCCCCATGGATCGCTGCATTCTGAGGTGCTGTCAGACCTGCCTGGGGTGTTTTCAGGACCCTGCAGTGCAGGGGAGAGCCCTACTGTTATCAAGCTGCTGTGATAGCTGCTCAGTGCTGCAGCATCCGCCATCACAAGCTGCACACTGAGCACACAGCAAGCTGGAGCAAAGGGGGCATTCCTGCCGCCATGCAGGCACTGGGCTGAGGCAGTCCAGGGAACCAGGGGGCACACGGCAGAGAGGGACAATGACTTTTTCCTTGGGTTAGCATAAGACACAATAGCCACAAAACACCCAGTGTTGTAGTGTGAGTATAAAGTACACAAACAAATGACAGCATCTGCCCCCAGAGGAGCCAGCACAGAAGGGTCAGGGATTTTCAGGCGCAAATCCAGGGTACACCCAGGCGGACTCAGAGAAGAAATTGCAGATGTTCAAGGCACGCTAAAGAAATGGCTTGTCTCAGCCCTCATTGCTAGTTCATAGCCTGCTTTGCAGAGAAAGGGTGGGAGATGCTGGGCACTGTGACCACCCACTATGTGCACTGGGCTTAGCTGGTGCTGTAGGATTTCTAAAGCTCCTCAGGAACGAGGTGGTTGAATCTGATTCTGCTGCCTGTGACATGGTTTAACACACCCGCTCATGACAGCATTCTGGGGTTATGCTTGAAGTCTGACCAATGAGGTGTCTTTACTCCTTGCAGGCCCTGGGATCTCAGGTTACTCCCATGCCACAGAGAAGGCAGGTCCCTCTCTGGAACAGTGCCTACAACAAGCAAAAGAGGTGATTCCCTCGGCACAGCACAAAGAGACACCCGTCTACCTCGGAGCAACGGCTGGCATGCGGCTCCTCAGGTACTGCAGGGCTGGTGCCCTTCTCCCGCAGCACTGCAGCCAGAATCACCACGGATGTACAGCGGGGGCGTCTTGGGAACAGTCCTTGGGCATACTGCCAGCTCACACTGTGCCCAGACACCCTCCTGTGCTGCTGACCTCCCTGAGCCCCGAGCTCCCAGGATTTTCCATTGCTTCCCCACTCACTCCAACCCTCCATCATCTCCTGCATCCAAAGGCAGCACAGAGACACCAGGAGATCAGCAGTGCCCAAGCTGATGCCTAGACAGCCCCACAATTAAGGGATGCTCAAACATCCCCATAGTCTGGTATTAGGCCTAATCCCGGATTTTTGAGCCCAAACATGTTGCAACTCCCCACAGAGGGCCATCAGAGGCTAAGGTAATTTTATAATCACATCCCTCTTTAAGTACAATTTGTGATTTTTATGAGGCTGACCTAAACCTCTCCTGGCTAGGACAGGGAACTGACCTAGGTATATATTGCCTGGAAAATCTTCCTGGGGATATCTTCTGGATTTCTTCTCTAATGGTGACAGTAAAGAGTGAGAGGAGTCTCCACAGTGCAATTCCTATCAGGACACATGCTACGGAACAAGAGCTCAGGTCTCTGCTCCAAGTATCTACCACTCTCAGCTGCAGGGTCTGTAAGTGTCAGAGCTGGTGGCAGCTGGGCTGACAAGGTGTGACAGAGAGGACCATGGCTAGTTAGAGCTGGATTACTCATATGAATGACAGATCTCTTATCATTGACACTTGGCAGGGAGTTGCAGCTTGCAGCCTGCCTACTCAGAATAAAGTGCCTAGAGAGCTGTCAGCCAGAGTTATTCCATCCTTTCTTCCATTCATCCAGGTTGCAGAATGAAAGTGCAGCTGACAAAGTCTTGTCCTCAGTAGGAAACACACTACGCTCAGCTCCCTTCAACTTCCAGGGTGCCAGAATCATCACTGGTGGGGAAGAAGGAGCCTATGGATGGATCACCATTAACTACCTTCTGGGCAATTTCAAACAGGTAGTATTATCTATAGCAAGTACATTTGAATCGTTGGCTTGCAGCACTTTTTAAGTCCTGCCTTGCAAGAAGGTGTCACAGGCACTCTCTTCCCTTGTAAGCCATTTACCAGGGATCAGGAAGCTGCACATCTTGCCTCAGCAGTTGCTGTGAGTACATCCCGATACTTACTGGTACCAGGATGCACCACTATAGTCAGGCTTCAAGCACTGAAATAAAACACCAGCATCTTCAATAATTTTGCTTGGGTACAGCATCCTTCTCACTTCCTGATCTAAAATATTTCTGTTTCTGAAAAGTTTGACTATGGTTCTTTCCGGTTGAGCTTATAAATCTTCTGAGAGCTGAAACAGTAAGTGGACTGTTTTTTTCTCATAACAATGGTATTAGATTTCATATTCTTTGCCCTCCTGCAAACACTTGGACATGATTCATCTTCTGTATTTACAAGCTTGCATTTTTCTTATGTCTTGTTCCAGCTCTCATCTCGCGCCCCCTCCAGGACTTCCCATGTTTCCTGTGTTCTGTGTTTCTGCTTCTCTCCTCATAGTTCTTTCTCTTCTTAATTTCTCCAAAATAAATCTTCGCCATGCCCAACAGATCTGCTTTACTTTGATTTTTTTTTTCCCAAGTCTGGCTGGAAAAAGCTTCTACACTCCCTGAGATCCTTCAGTGAGACATCAGGAGCACTAGACCTTGGAGGAGCCTCCACACAGATTACCTTTGTATCAAAGGACCTCTCTTCTGAGTCCCCACAGAACCAGCTCTACTTCCGTCTCTATGGCAAGGATTACCAAGTGTACACGCACAGCTTTCTCTGCTACGGGAAGGACCAGGCTCTGCAACAGAAACTGGCCAGGGACCTACAGGCAAGTACATCTACACCTGTAATTGAATGATCCTGGATCCTCCCAGCTTTGGGATACTGGTGCTGTAAAAGGTGCTGTGTCCCAGCTCACCTCTTAGTCTGGATTAGGGAAATGTCATTGCTCTCCACACAGACTGGGCATGAGGTGCCCAAAGAGGTGACAGTCAATAGTTTCAAAAGTACTACCAATCTGAGATGCCTTGATTCTTGGGCATGGGATAGCAAGAGAACTGCATTTAACTGAAGTACTCAGGGGAGGTGATATTCACCATCTCTGAGAAACCCAAATCAACGGCACAGCTTCACAAACTGTGACTTAAAATAATTTGCCCAGGGTCCTACAGGGAGGCTGGGCAGTACCCACATCTTCCCCTGCACAGCCAGTGCCTTAAACCATCCTTATCCCTTTGACCTGATGTGTGCACCTGGATGTGATGAACTGTGACAAGTGCCACCCTTCCTTGTGGTTCTTTCCCAGGGTTATTCTAGAGCAGAGTGTAACAGCTTGCATTGATTTTTATTTTCAGACTGTGGAGAACAGCAATCTCTCCGACCCATGCTTTCACAAGGGTTATGAGAGGACTATAAATATTAGTGACTTCTTCAAAAACCCTTGCACATCAGACAAGAAAAAGCAATTACCTTTCAGCCAGCTGTACATAAAGGGAGAGGGGGACTATCAAAAGTGCCGAAAAAACATCCAGGAACTCTTCAACAAAAGCAATTGTCCTTACTCCAGTTGCTCCTTCAATGGGATATACCTACCTCCATTACAAGGGGACTTTGGGGTGAGTCTTCACTCATTCTTCAACTCTCTGTAATCCACAATGTCAGAAGAGCAGAAATTCAGAGTAATGATAAAGTGCATTCTTCATGACTGAGGCAGGAAATAATTTACAAGATGGCTTTTTGAACATATAACTACAAAAGTAGTGCTGCACTTGCTGTGAGGACAGACATGTTAAGAGCTACCCCAGTAAATACTGGCTTACCAGTACTGCATTGCTCCTACTCTAACCCATCTGCTTGGGGTGCTCTGTTTACTCACTTTTTAAGCTGTCCTTCCTGGTGTCCAGCACCAGAGGCAGGAGAGCCTGCTGCAGGCAGGAACACTGCTCCTGCAAACCTTGTCTCCTGAGGTCACTGGTGGTACCAAATCCGAAATTCAGTGTCTGAGTGCTACTGAAACCAGTCAGCTCCCCTATCTGCTTCCCAGACATGATGAGGAGACAGTGCACTCTCTGAACACACATTATGTGTGACACCATGCTGACCATCAGTCCTAGAGCAGCAAGAGCTGCTCAATGATTGTGAGGTTTTCCAGGGAACTGCTAATATAATTTCTCCATGTTCCTGAGCTGCCTCCTACCTATCAGCTACTGGCCATGGTCAGAGACGGTGTTTCTGGGCCTTGGATTATATGATGGGGCTCTGTACAATCCTTTCAGACCATCACCTCTGCTCTTTGTGGTGATATTGGTTGCACACTCATCTCACTCAGTTGCCAAAATCGGATCGTGGTTGTGATGACAATCAGTGTTCACTCTGTGCCACTAGCACACGTAAAGGAGAGAGCTCACAGACATTCTTCAGGATGTCACAATTCCTACATCCATCTCTCAGCAGCTCTGAGCCGTCTGTCTCAAAATTACATCACTCTTGAAAACGTTCCTGCTCTTGTGTGCATGATGTTACTTCTTGTATTTCTCTAGAAATGAACTAATTTTCTCTGGTGGCCTAGTCAGATTAAAAGAATCTTTCTCCTTCAGGCTTTTTCTGCTTTCTATTTTGTGATGAACTTTTTGAACCTGACCAGTGAACCAAACCCCTTTGCCCTGAACAAAGTGACCAGCACCATTGAGAGCTTTTGTGCCCGGCCTTGGCAAGAGGTGAGCCATGCTTGTTGCAGTAGACTGGGGCTGCTGATACTTTTCTGTAGGATAAATGGCTGGGGTTAATTTACAGAGCAAGATGGGGAAGATCCCCCCNAGAAGGGGATTGTTTAGGAAGAACCTGAAGGGGAGAGGAGCCACGTCATCCTGGCTGCTCAGGGCTAGGAGACCCCAGCAGAGCAGGCTGTACTGCAGAGTCCCTCTCACTGAAGCTACTGACTGTACAACAAGGGCATTTGTTTCTTCTGAATCACACTTGCACTGACAGATGTTGGAACATCAGGCTCGCCACCTTCTCTGCCAAGGACAGACAAGCTCGTGTCTCCTCTTTGAATGGGTTGTACTTTCATTCAATGAAACTTTGCTGCTTGTTGGTTTCTGCCTTGTGCACAGCATTATAAAGAGAAAAGTGGCAGCAATCTTTGGGAGCCAGTGCTCCTGCAAGGGTTATCTCAGGGTCACACATCCCACTGAGCTCTTGGGAGCTGTCACATACAGGGTGATCCTGCTCCTTCTCCGCTGAAGCTGTTCCCAAGAGCCCTTTCTGCACCAGCACACCTCTGCTCACCTCCCTGCGCCCTGAGCTCCCACAGCCCTACAGCTGGGTACAGCTTCTGCACCTGGTTGGCCCCTGAAGGTGGGTCAGGCTCACAAATGCCACTCCGGGAAAAGAAGGAATGAGAATGAAGAAACTAAGCATGCCTGTGGTTATCAGCCCTTAGCTGGGCTCTGTCAGCTGTCAGCTCCTTTTGCAGGTGGCAAAATGCCTTTTTCTCATGTCTTCCTGATGTTGTTGCCGGACCAAAGCTGGCTCACTGTTGCACTGAGCCATTCCCACGTCCCTAAGGTACATCAAGCCACAAGTTCCCAGCCAGGCATTGCTGCTTTTTGTAGTAAGAGCTTGTATTGGCCCAGGTTCTTTGGCCAGTGGTGATTGTTTATGCCTGCAGGGACTCTGGTGTGATCAGTGTGCCCTCAGGTATAGACGCACTAAAGCAATCCAGGGTCACTGTGCTGATAACACAGCAGCCTCCAATCTAGGGAAAGTGTTCATTAGTTAATGTTCCTGTAGGCAGCTGGCAGCAGTAAACCAGCACAAGTATGCACAGATTGAATCACTCTTTCCACCAGCAAAATTAGTGAAGATTTGCCTTTCCCTTCCTCATAGCACAGGCTTATCCTATGGCCATAAGACCCATGGCTTGTGAGTGCACATACTGCAGCCCATCTTCTAGCACACAACCCGGACGGTGCCACTGACTGAGTTTATGAATTACTTTCTTCCATTTTTCCATTTCTTGGTCCAAAAAAAAAGAGAGGTAAGTCAGAAATCCATTTTTGTAAAAACACTCAGAGACCACTGGTGCCTGTCTACCTCCCACAAAATCTCAGAAATCTCTTCTTCTAATGACTTGCAAATGTGGAGGCAAAAAGAAATCAGATATTGTATAGAGGAAGGCATAGCAAACACACACCTGTTTCCCCAAGCAGAGGTGTAGGCACTGTGGAGGGGGTCAGGATCTGCAACCCCAATAATGCCTTCTCCTTTAGGCAAGCACAGGCACAGAGCTCTCCCAGTCTGTCCCTCTGCATAGTCCAGGCTGGAAAATGTCACCCAGTTATTTCTACTTCATGTCTAGAAACAGAAGCCCTAATATATTGAAGGGACTAAAGGTAAGGAAAAAATCTACCCTGTCCTAAGATCTCTGGGCAGATCATTGTTCTTCCAAAAATCTGTGTTCTATTTTTGCTCTGAATTAGCTGGCTTCAACTTCTGTTGGATCTTGTTCTGCCCATTTCCAAAAGACTGAGTAACTCTGCTATTAAAATCCCTTTTTCCTTGTTGGTGCTTGCAAGTTGTCATTATATCATATTAAATAGATTGGTTTTCAATCTTTAAAGTGATCTCTGCTGACCTCATTTCCACCTCTGGACTCCACTTCTTTTAAAGGTCTTACATCTTTCTGAAACTTGGACGCCAAAGTTTTCAGCAGGTAGTAGAGTCACTAATAGTGTACATATCTGGTTTTGATCTATGCTCTAAGTTCATATAATTCATATATCTCTGGTCCAGGTCTGTTCACTTAGCAGAAAGTTTTGGCTTTTGAGTCCAGCTGGACTATTGCAACCCGCTCTTTTTTCCCAGTCGTTGCATTTCAGAACAGCCTCTGTCTCACATCCTACATCACTGTCTCTCAATAGGAGCCATTTTTACTTCTGTGTGGCTCCACTGAAACACATATTATTCAAAGAATACTGCTCCAAGCAGATCATCCAGTTCAATCTGCAAATGACCCTTCACCAGCTGTGAGTCCCTTGACCAGTTTTTGTTTATCTGCAAATACACTGCGATGTCGGAATTCAGCTAGGGATGCAGTCTTCCTTCTGTTCTTTGCAGCAAAGAGAGGTGGATGAGAGATGAGCAGCAGGTTTTGGCCATGGCTGGAAGGCATGCAGGAGAAACATGTGATCAGAGCTGCATCTGCTGCCCAGACAGCCTCTTTTGCAACACATCCCATCACCTTCCTTGCATACAGAGCCTTTGTAGCAGAGCAGATGCCCTGGAGGAGCTCCCGAGGTGAGCTGGTGCATCTGTCCTTCCCATGAACAGCATGGCAACCTGCAGAGTGGCAATTCCTCTCCTGAGACCTCCTGGGGGATCTGGCAGCTGCTCAGTTGTGTCCACCATGAGAACTGGCAGATCCATTAGGACATGTCCAAAATTGATGCAAAAACTTCATGTGGAAGTTGGTGTGGAAAGAAAACCTGTGCAAGTCCACTCTTCTTGTCCCTGTTAAGGATTTATGTCAAAGGACAATGTCAAAATATCTGGGAGAAGAGCTTTTACAATGTTTTGTATCTTCATTGAAAGTCTCTGAGTATTAATATCGTTAGCTGCAGATTCTGGAGCCAGGTGGGCAGTCGGCATCTTCACTTGCTCCTCCTGTCTTAATTATCTCACTTTTTGGTTTGAGTTTTGGGGTTTTTTTAAGCTT